>JAIUND010001108.1:0-42270 GCA_034699125.1 Gisinianus flammeolus
ACAAACAGACAGACACTTAAAGTTTTAAAGAGAGGCTTCGCTCCCTTTTGAGGTACTCCTGTACCAATGTTTATTTTCTATTCAATTAACAAGAAAAGTTCATATATTATACAGTCTGTTTTATTCCATTCAATCTATATGTACTCGCATTTTATCTTTATTTCAAGTAGAAACGGAGAAGATGCAGAAGAAGAAGAAAAAAAAACTGTAGTTTTAATTTTGGCTATGACGCTTGATAATGTCCATTTCAAACAGTGCAAGTTGTGCTACCTAAGTACGTACGTTGTTCCATTCCATCCAAAAACTCAATGCCATTATACAGAAACAGAAACATAACACACGCTCAACGCAATTCATGTAACAAATCTCTGTGTGGTGTATGTGTGTGTGTACGTTACGTACGTGTGCAGAGGTATGTATACCCTAAATATATTTTATACCTCTCTGCCATATAAAATACAACAAGCTTGCTTGTATGCTATTATCTAAAACATTCCTTTTTTTCAGTCTTTACTTTTTACTTCAATTTCGCAGCTGCAATAAAGTGCCTTTTGCCCCAAGCTTTCAATTTCAATACAATATATATGTACTTACTTATGCATGCTCTATAGCTAATATTTTTCCAATAGTACACACTTAATGTTAGTTGGCATGTTTTTCTTATTGATGAACAGAACTATGGAGTTCTTTTTTGTAGTTGTAGTATTTACACCATCATCATGCTGTGAAAACTTCCTAATTCCAATGCAATATATATATATACATCTCAACATCTCATACTATATTTAGTGACTCTCCACATCTCATTCTAATTCTGTAATAATTATTTCTAAAGGCGAATAGGGCTCGCTCAAGGATTTAACCGTGTTTATGTTTATGCATGTGTGTGTGTGTGTGAATGAGAAAATAAAACGACAATACACAAGAGTGTATTTAAATCCCATTACTACATATTGTATATTGTTAGTGTCCATCTATAATTCCTGTATATGAGATGACAGTTGTCGCATATGAGTATACAAGTCGTTGTCTTTGTTCATGTTGCAATTCATTCATACAGTGACATCGTTCATGTGTGATTGTATATTTCAGTTTGACCGTTGACATATCTCAATTTAAGATGCACTGCTTTCACATTGACATTTATTAATTACAAATTTATCATAGAATTTTTGAACGAGATGGAAATGAAATGTCTTTATATTTGTAGCAGTTGGTTCTTACTATGCATAAATACAAACAAAATAAATATAGGGAGGGAAATAATAATAATAATAATAATAATAATAAAGACATTTAGCATGTATACAAAATAAAATACGTATTAGGTTTTCATTATAAAACTAGGAAGGGAGGGTTCACTTCACAGCTGATAAATATACAAGTGCAAGCAAATAAAAATGGTACAAATGACCTGGAGTATCCATCTATTACACATGTCCAAAGTGTGTGTGTATGTGATTGTACTGCCTATTCTGTTTTACACATAAGGAGATTTTATCGTCGCATATGTAAACATATGCATAAGCCATCAAACAAACTACAATTTAATTCACGTGATCTTGAGAGCTATTGAGTTGTGATGACATGCAGTCTATGCATGTTTCATCTCTTGTGTGTGTAGTGTATTTTATGCAGCAAAGGAGCAAGCAAACCTCTCTGTATATATTCTTTGTTGACACTCTCATTTAACTCTCTTGCACTAGGTACTAAGGTAGGTACTTATACATGCATCATGCATGTTCAAAGAATTCCCCACGATTCTATGCCAAAACAACTAAGCTCAGCTATAAGGCTGGCAAATTTCACACACACAGCTGTTGATATATAATATATAACTCAATCTCACATTATTTCGTATGTGTTTGACTTTTGATACATATATATGGAAGCTCAGCTAAAGAATGAAAGGAACATCAGTTAAACTGAAATTGAAAAAACCTTTGTATAGTATTTATGTATAGAATTATAGATATAGCATACTAGCTGTGTGTATGTATATTTATAGATGTATATTGAAAAAACTCAATCTGCTCTACATGTTAAATAAAGAATAGTGAATGAGAAAAGTCACATGAGGAAAAAACCTTAAAATATTATTATAAACTATGGACAATTCAAGTTGGCAGAGGGATGTACAAAAAAAATGAGAGATTTTACACTTACACTTATTTTCCCTTATATATTTATATCTGTTATGATACAGACTGATAGAGCCTCGACATGCCCATGTTACTTTATAACGTTTTTTGTCTCCCTTTTTATCCATAATATGTATGTATATATACAAGCACAGCTGATCATACTCAAGTTGAAGGAGAACAAGAAAATGCGGTCCAAGTATTTATTAATGAGAATCACAAGTTTGAAATGTACGAAAGAATTTTTTTTTTTTTTTGTAAATTATCATCTCCCTTTCCCTTTCATTTTTTCAAGAAGAGCAGGATCAGCGCAAAGTATACTTGCCATAATAATATAACAATACTTAATGTAATGGGAAATATATATCCTATGAAATCCTATGCATATTACATAACAACATTGACTATGTATGTATATGGAAATAGTTAAATATGTATATACGATTACTATTGTTCCAATTGATGGGTAAAGCTGGACAAAATTCATGTACATACCATTGCACATAATTTAATGCATAAACTATCCCGTGTGCATTTCCCTATAGTTTTTTCATGGAGATTTTGCATGTATTCAACGGCTGATCACTGTGTGTATTATGTACCTTCATACATATATTTTACAATAAAAATTACAGTTTAAGTAAAAACTTGATGCACTATACAAAACTACAAAAATGCAAGAACAAGGCGATAAGATTTTTTCACAGAAATAAAAAAAACATGGGGGAAAATGTAGGAAGGTTTATATATAAAATAACATTTGTGCGCATACTGAAATGTAGATTTTGTACAATAAAAATGATTGAAATAATGGGAAACGTGGGTGTGTGTGTGTGTACGTAAGGCTTATTTGATTTTGACTGTGTGTTAGTTACACACAATGGAAATAAAATGTGTGTGTGTATGTACAGTCAACCTCGTTACTCATTGCACATTACATTACACGAGGAAAGAGTAATTAAAATGATTACAACATTGAGCACAAATGCAAAGTCCATCCACACTGTTATAAAAACTTCATGTAAAATGTAAAACCCCATACTAACTAACTATATGTATACTGTTGTATGTAGACTCTATACTCTTTCAAATTAGTAACTGCAAATTTGTTAACTATCGCACGACTTCCATAATAACATTTAATAATATTATTATTATATTGCATGGACACGTGCATAAAATGTAAACTGTGTTTGATTGTTCAGTGATGACTGTACTCAAGTCCTTTACATAATAAAGCAATATACAGAGAGAGAGAGAGAAACGGTTTCAATCACTTAAAATGATGTTATATGAAAATCTATATACACACACTCATATATTTTAATTTGTACAAAATCTGATAAAGTACGATAAAAAAAGGAAACCATTAAAAATAGATGTGATAGGGATTTTTAACATTTGAACATGGTGTAAATATTTATTCCCTTGTTTTTTTTGTGTGTATACTAAACGCATAATACGTATTTTTAGTTTTCCTTTCCATACGTCATTACACATATTATATAGGTATATAGGTATTCCATGCGTAAGCATATCTTTATATATATATACAAACTGATAATAGTAATGGTGATTGTGATGGTAAAAGTGGGGAAAATGAGAATTGTAGTTAATGTGGAAAAAGTGTGCCTTTAGTGTGAACTATAGATAGATATTATAGGAAATTTGTAGATAATCATCATCATGTCGTGCTCACTCACACACTGTCACAAACACAAAGAGATAAAAATATGCAAGTGCATGTTGCACCTACATTCTTTGTTTTCGGGTTATGATTGGCAATAAATAACAATATAAATCCACCTGCCTGCTTCAACTCTGAATTCCCTCTCACGTGTATATGTATGTGGAAATTTGGATAAACATACCTATAAAAAAAGAATCTCTTGTATACACAGCTGACTTTAAAGGACAAGGAGTTTCATTCTTGAGCGAATACAAGTACCAAAAGGGATAACAAGTGTGCGACACACTAATTATTAATTAACAACTGCAGAAAATATATGTATGGATAAAAAAACGAGCTGGTACGTGTGTTTTATACACTTGATATGAGAAATTGAGATTCGCGTAGAAGGATGCTTCTCCAAAAACAAAATTTCCCTGAATCTGCATATGCTGCACAATAATCGTTTTATATGTATGCCTTTAGATTTGTATATACATACATGTTGTGTGTGTGAGCTCAATGTTCAATAAAATGCAAGGACTATACTTGCATTTCCATTTTACATCATCAATGACAAATGCTGCCTAAATGACAAGTGACAATAGACTCTCGAGTCATGGAGGAATATAACAAAGAGCTGTTTGAGTATTGAGTATTGTATGTAATGAGATATAATGAAGGGAAATAAAAAGGAACACTCACATGTACACAGACGGATGCTCAATAAGCGAGTTTTCCCAAGAAAAGTCCTCTTCGATTTCTTGCTCCGGAATATCATTTTCTTCATTATTATTGTCATTGTTGTCCTCATCATCGTCATCATTGTCAATCATGATACTTTTGGTTCTCTCATCTTCAACAAATACCCAGTCGTCAGTATCATTTCCGAGTCCAACATCTTGCTCAATCGTTTGTACATTTTCTCCGAGAAAATAACTTGCCAATGTTCGAAGCATATCGTCTAAAATTAAATTTTTCAAGGATTTTCTCAATTATTTATAGTTTTTTTTTCTCTCCACACTTTCAATTTGTACATTCGTCCATGCACAACGAAAATTTACCTTGACAGATCTTTCATTACTTTTTCCACATCCACACACTCACTCACTCACTCACTCACTCATATATTATAAAATATATTATAATTATAGCCTTTAAAATGACTGCAAACAAATTTTATGACTTGAAATTTACGATCTATTCTAAAATCCTATCCCTTAAGATTTTTATCTATATGGGTAACGATAAGTATATTGTTCCATTATAATAATATTCCATGAAAAATATCATCGAGAGGCTTCTTCCTTTCCAAAGTTTTGTATAATTACTAATTAAAAACGATTTAAAATTCTACAGATATACAGTAATGGACTCGTGTAGTCTATTTTTTCCATTTTGCCAATTAAACAATTCCTCCTTCTCTTTCTCCTTCTCATCCTCTGGCTTCTGGATCATTTCACAGAATTTTGAAAACGAAACACTGTAAAAAAATTATCCACTGACATTTCTTTGACTTTTCTTTGACTTTGACTTGAATGTAAGTCAAGGAAATGTCGTGAAGTGAACTGAAACGGTCACATACAAACACGAACACACACAAAAAACTATACTTTAAAAACTAAATTGTGTGTACATAGAATTTCTGAATTTCGACAGTCTCAGTACGTATATGTATAAATCGAATGTGGAAAATGAGAAATGAAAATTCAACAACTATAATCAATAAACTCCATTCCTCTCCGAATCATCATTATGCACCAATCAAATATAATCTTTGAACATGATTCTCAGCAAAAAAATAAATAATTCAATAATGTTATATTATAAAAAAAATTAACTTGGAGTTTGTACGTACCACGAAAGACTGTAATTTTAATGAGAGAGATTTCCAAAAAACTTGACGGGATATATAGTAACAATTTTTTAGAAGCGAAGAACAAGGGATAAAGGCAATGGAAATCTAGTTTTTTTGTTGAAAATATTTATAATATATAAACACAATGATGACAATGAAGAAGAAATTTGTGAGGAAACTCTTCTTATTTTAATTGCAATGTTCAACAGAAGAATTTAAGGAGAGAGAAAAGGAACAAATCACTTTTTAGTGGATGATTCCCCGTTTGGAATTCACAGTTACAAAAAAATGTGGACTGGCCAACAAAAGTACTAGGTATATACGTAAGTATAAGTATGAGTATAAGTATAAGTATGATGAAGTTTGCAACTAAAAGACTAGTAGATGACTGACGGAAGAAGAGTAACAATGGGAATAAAAAATAATTTGCTACGAACCTGAAATAGAAGTCAGTCGTCCCTCCACAGCAACAACAACAACACAGAGAAAATCCCTATACGCTGTAGATACACACCTTGACAACTAGCAAAATCAGCTGAGAGATCGATGATGATGACGTTTCTTTTGCAGGGCTTTACCACACAATCATATACTTACATGTACTCGTATGGAAGCCTGTAGATATTAGACGAGTATATAGTTCACGTTTCCTTTGCCACTGCATAAAATATACACAGAGATATTGGGGCAGGGGCTTCTCCCGCAGCTGATTCTCTCTCTCTCTCTCTCTCTCTGGTGTATAATATAGTGGTGTACTCTCTTCAATACTAAACTCCCCCGTTCGTTGATCTTCCTCTCTTCTGAACAAAAAGTTTGTCCACGTTTATTAACCAAAATCTACAGTCAAACCCAACGAAAACACATTAACCCTTTCGATTCTCATTCGATGGCATTCTCAATATGTATCACTACCCATGTCCAAGTTTCCCTGTTTTTTCTCCCTCCTTTTGCTCTGGATTTTATATATGTGGTTTGTATTTACTTTTTTTGGTTCATAATTTCCATTCCCAAAATAAACAGACAAGCACATGAAATTAATGCTTCTGGTTACGGAATTATTGATTGATAGTTATAGTTATACAAATTACAAGTTAGGATTATGAGTCACAATAAACGAGAGCATTTTAAATATAAAGCTTAAATTACATATTTTCTAATTCTTTTTCTTTCGTGTATATGTATTGCTTGCTATGTCAAAATTTCCCCATTTTTAAGTTCCCTACATGTTTTTATCTCATTTTAACGATTTTACTCAACATTTGACAAATACGGAAAAAACCCGTGATGGCCTTAAAGATTTCCGTGTATCGTGGTTTTCCTGCATTTAATATCATATACATATTTACAAACATATATCTTATAATGATAAGTATAATATTCATTCCATCTTAGCTTGGTGATTTGTACTATACATATATAGGAAAGGAAAGGGTAGGTCAATTTTCTTGCTACAATGATGATGATGCTGGTGGTGACACTTTTTTGGTAGGTTTGAACTTTGTTTAAACGTAGTAACCTCAATCATAAAGCATACTAATATCATTTTGGGCAGCGTAACTGCAGATAGGTATATATATATGTATATATACATGGCAATATCTCAGTCAGTAAATGGAGCATTCTCCTTCTCGTCATAAGATCTTATAGAGCGCCCAGACCAATTTCGTATGTCATTAACATTTAATTTCTGTACTTTTAATCATTTAAGTGGCATATAAGGTGAATCCGTATCTCTATATTCTATTCTATTCTATACACTGTACGAAATTCAGGAGGATGATATTCAGTGCTGAGTCTCTCCCATATACTCTATCTATATATTCAAACGAGTAAGACTATATACCTTGATGACTTTACTTTTGAAACATCTTTGAATTCTACATACGTATAGTATAGTAGGTATATACGTCGTATACATTCTACAAAAAAGCATAGATAATATCTATTAGATATACATAATAAATATTTATATTTTACATTTTATATGTATCATGCAGTGACGAAGTGTAAAGTGTAAAGGCCATTTCACCTCATAGTCAACACATATCATATCCTGTCTCTCTCTCTCTCTTTCTGCCTTCAAGAAGAAGATGAAGTTATACTCTGCCATATTATGATTTTATGTATGTTTGGCTTTGGGAGCTTCATTAAGGTTGTATATAGTCCATATGCTAATGGTAATAGATACAAGGAGTACACATGTGTATGGGTAAAAAGTTATGTAAGTTTGTCTGTGTAGTCAAAATCTAGGGATGTCCTTGTTGCTATGTGAGATACGCGACTGCGTTTAGAGGAAACATGCATTGTGATCATCACACGTCTAAAGTACATAGATATATGCATGTGAATGTGAATTGTAAATGTGTGTGTAAAATAAAATATGAAACATCCTCTCGTATTCCCCCCTCTCAAAAAGTAACTCCCTGTGCCTGTATGTTTTTTGAGTCATTTCATGACCATTTCCAATTTCTGTGTGTACAAAACACATATATATATATATTCTCATAACATGGGTGTGGAAAATGCGTACTTGTGTGTACTAATAAAATGTACAATAGTGTGTGTGTGTGTGTGTGTGATGATGTTGTGATAAATAAAATGATAATTTTGATAATTATGCGTAGTATTTGAAGTTGTTGTCAATGCGTATTGCGTACTATTTAAAAATTCTTAGATTTCCTATCTAGGATTTGGCACGCAGTTGTATACGTAGATACTAGATAAGTACCTGTTTTGTTTAGTAAAAAGCTTGAACGTCATCTCACAATTCATCTAGTTGAATACTTGCAACTCAAGAGTAGAGGTACATTCTTTTAAAACTCGATTTTGACTTCAAATTCTAGAAAGTACTATATAGACAAAAACTATTTAAAGTTTTGTTGCGTCGAGTTGGCAAGTACATTTTTCATTATCTCCTTTTTGCATGATACGCATTTTAAAAAAAATGTTTTGAAAATATATTATTATTATTATTTTGCCAATATTGATAAGAGAAAAAAAGGGAGTAAGACACACAGGATAACAGAAACAGAAGCGCAGGGTGAACACTCGACAGTACTTACAATTAGTATACCTATCTCTATCTATATAGTAACACTTGTATTCGAGTGTTGCAAAAATATGGAATGGTGATCCTCAAAATATCGAGGAGAATTCCTCGTCAAAAAATAAAGGGACAACAAATAAATAAACTAAACTATGTAGTATAGGTGTAATTTGAGGAATTCATTTCCCCCAGTTTTGTTTTTGTAACGGAAAACTACTGAAAAGTGCATAGGTATACATATTCGCAATTGAAATATATACATATATATATTTCTCTGTGCGTGTATAGAAAATCAAAACAAACTATATATGTGTAATCAGACTGTTTGTATAGATTTTTGCACTTGAAAAAATTAAAAGAATGATATGTAAAGCGTGTAAATACATGTATGCTACTTACATTTATTTATTCTTTTTCGTTCCAAAAAATTTGGCATTTGATATTAAAAGTTGATACTACGTAACACATGGACTCTGGACTATGTATATATATACATATACGACGAAAATACGAAGTATCTGTACAATTCTATACAGATAGTATAAGAAAAACAGCACATATACATACACGTCAGTAACAAGTGCGAGCTAGATGTGCAAGTACAAGATAAGGAAAAAAAAAGTAGAATTCACATGGGATGGTGAGGTTATTACGTACAAACGAAGGGAGACAATGCTGATAATCATATATGTATAGTGTTAACGGTAAACTTGCGATTAAACACAACGGCTTGTACATGTAATTCGTGTGTGTATTGTGTACTATGGATAATGTATAAAGGATAATGTACTGTTCATCGCTTGCATGCACTTTGTCATGGAGTGACTAACGTAAAATGTTAATATTTATTTTATTTGGCATTGTACGTTTTCTACACTACTTTATCTCTCTTTTTCGTCATGTAAAGTTTGCAAGGAGAGAGAAAAAGAAAGAAGAGTATATAGCTCCTTCTCTTCGTCGTCATCCCATAAATTTGTTAACGATATACTTGTTAGCCATTGAAGATGCTCAAAACCAAACACAAAAATATACAATACGTTGTACATAGCAATGGAAGACCCCTTTTGTATCTTTTCAACATTATTCGAATTACTTATATAGCTTGACTTCCAGATTATAATATTTTAATGTTTTGTTCATAAATGCATACGAATCCAATGAAAATATATATAGGAGCAAATCTCAAGAAAACCAATCATGCTTTGAGTTTAAAGTCGAAATGTTACATTTAATTTGTACTGATGTGTAGTACACAGTGTGTACATGTACATTATATGTGTACAAGCTCTCTTTATAACAGAGAAAAGAAGGGAATGAGAGTATATAAGATGCAATTTTGACAAGAGAATAAGTTGATAACATAAAATAATTATGCATGGGGCAAAATGAAATACGGTAATGAGATAATGAGAGTTCAAATGATAATATGACAATAAATAGTGTACATATAGGAATGACAAATGACAAATGACAGACTAGAGAAGTTTAATACATCGGAGTTCCAAAAAGTTGATATTTACTTGAATTCCCCCACAACAACAACAAGCAACTTGTATTTGAATTTATTTTCGAATTATTTTTTGTCTCAACGCGCATCAGCGAATTAGAATCCATTCAGGTGGAAAATAGTTTTAAAACATTTAAGTAAAGTAGATATAATATATATGTAGAGTATATATTTCTTAAATAATATAATTGGATGTGTGTTTTCTGTATTTATTCCATAGTTGTGATGATGATGATGATTTTGTTACAATATTGTTCAAATCAGATGTTTTTTGATCCCAGGACTGGGAGATGTTTTTTTATATACTTAAATTTTTATGATATTTAGTCAGATGATTCTGGGAAGGGCCCTGCCATCAATCTCTTGAGAAAAGCTATAAATTATAGGGAAAAAAATAACAACAACAAATACGTATTAGCAGTTTAGCATAGCATTCGACGTTATCTAAATGCCTATATTAAGAATATGATATACCATCTATCATCGATATTTAGTAACATTCTAATTAAGTTTTTATTTGAAGTATAATATTATTTATTTATTTTCATAATAACGTAAAGATACTTACGGGCATAGGGGATAAAACCTTCCTCATCCTCGGGGTCGCAAGTGGCCTTAATGATATCGTCTGCTTCAGATCCTTCTAATCTCTCACCTATATATAAAAATATATAATAACACACACACAAGTCAAAAAGAAATTCAAGTTTAATTTATATTTATTGTACCTATAGGTATATATCGGAATGTCAAACAACTATGTGGAGTTGCCAAAATGTATATTAATCAATGTAGATACATGCTACATATATGGTGGTTGTGGGATTCGGATTAAAATGGGAAAAGTGAAAGTTTGCGTGTGTGTATAACATTTCCAATGCCAACAAATATTGGCAAATCCATTTTTGCACGGGTTTTTTTTTGTTTAAAGGATTACTCAAATATAATAAGACGACGAGAGAGGAAGAAAACTTAAAACTTGGGAATATGTATAGTATATATATATATGTGGTGTGGACAGATAAATAAAACGGGTTTCAAGGAAAGAGAGAAGCTCAGGAATAGAGGGCACCATAATTCCCTGGTATTTCTCAATCTCCTTGTTTGTTCTTTCATGGGAAATGAATGGGTATGTAGAGATAAGGAGCAGAAGAGAGGTGGGATATTATTATTATCATCGTCATCACATCATTGTTATTTATCAAATTACCCAAAGACTGCAAGATGTGGCTAAGTTCAGCAACCATCATTTTGCCATCTCCGGCTTTGTCGTACAATTTCAAACACTCCAAAAAGTCATCAATGTTGCCGATATCCTTGTCCTTCTTAACCTGGCTGAAGATGGGTAGGAACTCATCAACCTTCAACTTCTTTTCGTCTAAAATTAAATATTCCCAATATTTAAATGTCAAGTTTCATTGTGGATTTTGTATCCGGTTTATATAGTATAGTACGAATTGAAAAATTCCATTCCCATTCCTATGCATATACATACTACTAACTGTGAATACCACAGAGTATGGATATATATGTTTGTTGTCTAATAAACTATGCATAATAGTAGTTGTAGACTCTATATAATAAGATTCGTATCGAAGGTTTTTTTCTCAATTTCTCAGGAATGAGGAAAAGAAAGTAAAGCCTTTCACTTTACAAACTAATACGAATTGGGAAAAATTAACTGTGTTAAATCTGCATCTAATTGTTACAAGACTGCTTGCTTATCCAAAAACTGATTAAAACAAAATAATATAACTGATTATAAATTGTGTTGAACAATATATATATAGTCAATGAAGGAGAAGACTTATTTTTAAAAAAAAACCCTAAATGGGAGAAAGTTGTTCATTCATTCGTGTTTCCTTTTTGTATACAAAAAGGAAATCCTAACGTTGTAACACTTACAACAAACGTTAAAACAAATCTCCAAAAAAAAGAAGAAAAAAACATAAATACAAGAATCCATAATTTTTTGTGAAAAACTGAGAATAATCAAAAGTCAAAAACAATAAAATTGAGAATATGTAGATCATATGGCAAAGTTGTAAACTATATATACAATTAATTTATAATTTTATGTTCATACTCTTCTTTTTGGTGCCTCCTACTTTTTCAACGAGTTTCTGAGTAGGGTTAAGATTGAGGGCTCTTAATACATCACCAACATAGAATGCATCTACGACATCATTTCCTTCAAAATCATAAATCGAGAAAGCGAACTTGGCCCCTGTAAATTGAAAGAATTACAAAAATTACAACAAATTCCAGGTAGCTTATAACTGTACACTGTACATATTGTGCCTTTTATCACAATCATCTTCAGTCACATATAGCACATTTAGCACATGATTGTCTTCTTCATTTTCTGTATATAAATATATTATTGTGTGTGTGTGTATATATAGTTGTTGGAAGTCAGTGTAAATGTTGGTGAGAAAGAAATTCTTTACATTCTCGAATTGGCAAGATGCCAAAAAACTCTAGAGACGGTTCCATATAAGGAATGCCGATACTATTTTTAGACACGTTTGCACATGCTAACATTCTCTTCCTATATTAACAAGTATTATTCGTATAGTATGTGTGTAACCTCGTCTCAATTTCAAATGAGAAGAAAACATTTTTTCTTTCTCTCTCTTTCTCTGTACACATATATAATACACACAAAACACAAGAACGAGATGATTCTTTAATTCTTATGTATTTTTTCATTTTGGTTTTTTTTCCCCGAGAAAATATTCAGGTGTGGATTTTGTTAATTAATGTATGTAGAGAAGAAGCATGGCAAAAGGATTTGTTCTCTATATATATATTTGAAAGGCACATACGAACACACATTCACACACACACTTGTTTCCTGCTTTTAATTGTTTTTTTTTTTGTGGTTGTATTTTTTTGGAATGACGACTGTTAAGAAAAACTTTTCAGTGAATATGTTTTTAGAGTTTCATAGAACTGTTATTGTAGTGTGTATCTCGTTCAATATTTGATCAGTTGTTTTTATATTGTTTGTATTTATTTTAGTTTATATTGTTGTGTACAAATGCGAGAGTGAATGAACTTTTATGGGTTTTATTTTAATATATCGCTATAAGAAGAAGAAGGGGAAGAAGATTGTTTTTTAATTGTATAATGAAAAAACTTACTTTCGATATCCCGAGCACTCAGGTCGGTCGCCTACAATTAGAAATAAAAGAAAATACGTATAATAATATGAAATTGATATGATTATTTAAAAAAAAAAGTTATTATTAATCATAATCAGTATTTCGAAGTGTATGGGAAAAAATAACAAAGTTTAGTAGATTTTATATAGATTTAAATTTTTTAAAAATCTCGGAAAGATGAGTAGAAAGAAAAGGGGAATTTTGTAAGAAATATACACGGAAATGTTTCAATTTACCATTTTACTGGATGATGTTGTGTGTTGTTGTGTTCCGAGTAGATGAAGGAAGAAGAAGAGATGCCGGCAACAAAGTTCCGTGTGAACTGAGCAGACTGGAGACGACGAATGTGCAAGGGTGAAAAAAGAGTTAGGAGTAAAAAAATAAAAAATTCGGGTCGGTTCATTTCTAAAATTAGCATCATCCCTGAAACGGATTTTTAAAATATTTTTTTCCCGAAGTATCGGGGAATCGGGGTCAACTAGCAAACTTGCCCCGGCTATCTCAGCTTTAGCGTTTCGTTTATTTATAGCATATTTATTCGTTAGCATAGAGTGAAGCGAAATCATCCTACAATCAAATCATTTCCACAATAACTAACATTCCTACTAATAATGTTATTGCATACCCAAAAATCTTCACTAGGTAAATAAGTACGATGATAATTGTCCAAAATCCTCTGGATTATTCCATTACATTTATAATTATGAAAAAGTAACATTTAATTAGTGCCTGACCATGTTTTCTCGGTGAAACTAAGACCTGTACAGTCAGTAGCTTTGAAAGCAGTGAAACGCTTTCTACTCACACAATCGTCTAACAAAATCGAGTGCTGGGTTTTGTTGTTTGCCGCCGTAGTGCTGAATATCATACTTTTTTGTAGCTGCTTTGGGAGTTGTTTCTTGGTTTTGAGTTGAGCTCTTTCTGTGCTGCTGTGATTGTAGTAAATTCTTCAAAATATCGAGAAAAGAATTTTCACAATTTCGTAAAATTAAATCCTCTTTTCAATCCACAGTTTCGGTGTAAATACCAATTCACATCTCTTTCACGTAAGTCTTTCTAAATATTCACTATTTATCTTGTAAAACGAATTATTTCTTCTCTTAAAGTATTTCGGCATGCTGAGAAATGTATTCACTATATGAATTCGGCCATTTTTTCCATGAGGCCTTATATAACTTGGCTACATTCACAACTGGATATTCCTCTTTCATTTATTCTTTCTCTATTTATTTCTGTAAAAGAATATATTCAGTTTTAATTTTGAAAGCTAAAGGTAGTAAATTCTCTGATATTCAATTTCCATGCAAAGTATAAAAGTTTATTGTAATTTAACAAATTTAGTATGTATACATACGTAGTGGATATATTGTTACCTAATTTGATTCTTGTATTATTTTCTATACTTATTCTATTATTTTATTTGGTACCGGAAATAGAATACATGAACTTTACACACTTTACTTTAGTAATAAAGAAAGAAACCTTTTTCTTGAAATGTAATACACTTCTAATGCAGTCAAGTTGATATATATAATATGGCGGACTGTATATACTGTATAGGCAGTGTATTTAGAATAATCGATTGAAACACAACTCACCTTATATTATTGGACACTCGTTCAAAATTCTAAATTACAAATCATATAAAGTTTGAATATTCATTAAAATGATTTTTTATTTGTTTGTTATAGAATGAATTCCCTTCGTATCCTCGGAATGCCCTTGACCCGGTCCATCATCTCCAGCGGCATGAGCTCCTCAAGATTGTTGTCAACTCAAGGCAGCCGTCCTTTAGCTGCCCTCATGGCTGCACCAGCTCAGAGCCAGATTTCTGGACCAATCTACTCTCAGGTAAAATAATAATAATATTCTACATTTATTTTTATTTTATTTTATAAATTGTATTGTGTACTCATTTAGTGTACGGACTGGGTCAAAAAAAAAAGATGATGATTATGATAATAATAAAAATGTGTTATGAATGCAGGTGGCCCGACTATCTACATCAACACCTCGTCAAGATATTGATTCTGCTGCTAAGTTTATTGGTGCTGGAGCTGCTACCGTAGGTGTTGCTGGATCCGGTGCTGGTATTGGATCTGTGTTCGGATCTTTGATTATTGGTTATGCCAGGTAATTTCAATTTTATTTTTTAAATGATTAGGGATAAGTAACTTGGGCTATTTAGATAGGTCATCCAAAAAATACAAAATCCATATCACATTTTTCTCTAATGATTTATTCACTTCTGTTCTTTTAGAAATCCATCTCTAAAACAGCAACTTTTCTCTTATGCCATTCTTGGATTCGCTTTATCCGAAGCTATGGGTTTGTTCTGTCTTATGATGGCTTTCCTGTTACTCTTCGCGTTCTAAGCAAAAAGTCAACGAGGGCTGTAATACCCATCGTCAATAAGTTATATATTATAGAAATTGTCTAAAAAACCAGCAAACTTTAAATGAATGTTAAAAAAATATAGCCACCACTGTAGAGAGTAAGATTATAAAAAAACCAAAATGATAAATCATCAATTGATCGATGTAATAAATTCCGTAACTTACCCTCGGGGACGTTAATAAGTTGTATTATTCAGAAAGAAACACGCAACGCCTTTTTGGTTTTCCTTCTTTTTTTGAGGTTTTTTTTTTTTGAAGTTTCAACTTTTATTCATTGTATAATAATTCATATTATTATAATAGAGTAATAAATGAGAGATAATGATTACGTAAAGTATTTTAATGCGGAAACGGTCAGAAATTTCTCGATGAAAATCTCGGAGTCTAATACAGCTGTAAATACAAAAAGATTATTTGTTTACAACTATCCAAAAAAAAATGTTTAAGCATAAAAAGGCTACATATTTAAAAC
This sequence comes from Gisinianus flammeolus, assembly GCA_034699125.1. NCBI lineage: Eukaryota > Metazoa > Arthropoda > Collembola > Symphypleona > Katiannidae > Gisinianus > Gisinianus flammeolus. The sequence goes on from JAIUND010001108.1 coordinate 16,257, forward strand.
ATTTGACCAACCAATGTGAGCTGCCCTCCCAATTATAGAATTAGCAGAATGTGGAGCTATTGCGTGGTGAACATCATAACGTATCAACCTAGTCATAATTAATAATTCCATAATTAGCATAAATATATATACACTTCATATACTTTGTTTCACACTTGAATTGTAGTCCGTACTTTTATCATGTTGTATTTTTTAGTCTGTTGTAGTATTAAAAAATATTTCCATCAAATTACTTACTTGACTCCGTTCGCTAGTATAGGATTCAATATATTCATGACCATTTCCCTATAAGCTTCACCTATATTTGTTGAGCATAGCATAATCAAATCAGGACACGTTAGTATGTATACATGTTTTCATAGCCGTTGCACCTCACATTGTTGAAATCCAAACATTTTGAATAATTAATTTTGTTTATGTGAATTATACCCTGTTGACTTCCGTCTTTTAGGCTCATCTTACAGTTTAGTATATGAGCAGAATGAACAGGAACATATCGATCTTGAGCAGAACCGCATAGTAAAACATTCTTAAATTTATGTAAATTCGATTTCTCCGAAAGTTTATAAATAAACGTTGATCGCAAGTCCGCACTGTCTTTTAGACTGAGCTGAAGTAAACTGCTACTTTTCTTCCTGAAAAAATAAATTAATCAACTCGGATTTTGCTTTTAAGTATGTACGTGGAAGGGGATCATATTACATAAAAAACGCATTATACATTAAATCATATTCAAATTACCATCTCTGCAAAATCCACATTCCTGGAATCAAGAAATCAATGAAATTATTATAATACATGTGGGCATGATTCGCAAATTACTCATTGATTTTTCAATAATAAGATCAAATTATAGTAATTTACCCATATTTACAAGTCCACCGTTATAAAGTGTTCCCAAATGAGGGCCAGACAAACTAAGAAATGTATGCAGTTTTGGCAGTAAATGGCTGAGTGCTGGTCTTGTGAGAGCTATACAAAAGGAGACAAAATAAGGACGAGTTTTTTTTTAAAAACAAAAATACATGCAGGGTTATCAACAATGATATGTAGGAAACTAAAAAATCATATCTCAGGAACTAGTGAACATATTGACACGATTTAAAAAGTTACTTGTAGAGAACTCAGGGGACTCCCCTAAAATGAATTGAAAAAAAAATAAAATGATGCCAAAATCGAAATTTGAATGGGACCTTTAGAGGGGTCAACATTTGACCTCAAGTGACCCCGTATAATGTCTTGTGCGCATGCCCAACAAAAATTTCATCTTTCCTCTACAAGTAACTTTTTAAATCGTGTCAATATGTTCACTAGTTCCTGTGATATGATTTTTTAGTTCCTACATATCATTATTGATAAACCTGTAGAAATCGGAATCAGAAGTTTGTACTCACCGGAACGAATAATTATATTTCCCAAAGAATGACCCACAAATGAAATTCTAGCTGGATTTAATTTATTGGAGTCTATATAATTGAGAATTTCCCCAACAAATTTGTCCGTCATTGTATCAAAGTCAGAAAATGTCATCCCATCCTAAAATAAAATAACAAAAGAATCATTTACGAGATTGAATATTGAATATCAAAATTGTTACTATACAAGAAAAGCATTTCAGAACAAAAGGAAATAAAATATGTAAGTCGTACAGAAATTATTCTTCACACAAAGATATATAGTCTATGTCACATAGACTTTCTGTGAACTGGGTTTCCAAAAAGTTTGTTCTCGCTCATCTTATTATTACGTTATCAAGTTGACAACTATAGATATATTTTTATATGCTACTATAAATAATATAATATTGAGAGTTGTAAAATAATTCCTTCTGTTTCCGAATTCATTTCTACGTCCTTAAAAGAATTCCCCATCTCGTGTTCTCTCGAGGAAAAAAGTAAAAGAACTAAGAACTTTCTCTTCTCATCTTTCTTTCTCTTGAACCAATTGTGCAAAGTTTCACGCTGTGCTAGTTCTCAAAGACGAGTAAAAGAACAGAATTTATAGACGCCTGTGTGCTATAGCCAAAGTGGTATGTATGCCCTTTAGATTTTTTTTTGTTATATATTTCTATATATTCCTTTGAATTGAATTGAATATCTGCAATTACTGTTGTTGTATACACACGCGTTCCATACAAACAAATTACGGGAATACAATTTTTTCCATTTTGTAAAGAAGAAAAAAACGAGTCAACAGTATACTACATATATTTGATACGCCCCTCATTTACATAATTATGTATAGTTAGCACACAACATGTTACATGTTAAGACGGAAAATAGAAGAAAGTCTCTAACCTGATTCTTCTCACTCATGAGGAAATGGACATTTTGTCCTGGAAGGGAAACTTCCAAGTATATTTTGAACAACCTCAAATCGTGGGAGGAGCCATCCAAACCGTGAACACATATTATGAGATGAAGCCCTTTTGGATGAAAGATTCGTAATTCGTCAGGGATTATGAAATAGGGAATGGTAGTATCCATGTTTTCAAATTTTGTCACACAATTGCAGTCAGACGACCGTCGGGATATTAACATTTTTTCAGTGTAGCATTTTTTGTACTGTAAAGAACTAAATGTATACATATATTGAATTAGTATACAGCATAAGTAAATAAATAGAATTTTTCTTATTTATAAAATTAAAACATACCTAAATTTAGGCTTAATACAATCCACTAGAAAAACACAAGAGACAAATTATCATGAATTAGTACTTATTGGACAATCTTCCTTAGAATTGGCATTTACAAATTTGAGCATAAGAATCACCTGTTTCATCACGGAAACTCTCTGGAGCTGGACAAATTTCTCCAGTCGTCGGAGACAAATCTTGGAATTCCTTGGGAGGTTGCAAGATGATCTTGTCTGGATCGACAGGCTCTGTGTATGCCATCAAAATACATAAGTACATGCAATAATAAATATTTGAGGACCAAAGTGACCACTTTCAAATAAAACAATTATCAAATCGTGCGTACCATCACTAGAAATATCTGAGGATCGTCTGCTATTGGAATTGCTCACCCAACCAGATTCTTCAGACGTTAAATCATGATCAATTTCATTCAGTAGCGGAGTTGAAGAATACTTTCTTATCACGATATTAGTACCATTTATTTTACTCTTATTATTTGCGGAAGAAGAATGGCGACGTGGAAGCGTTTGCTGTAAAATGAATGCAATAAACAATAGTATTTACAAACAAAGATTACATAGGGGGAAACGAACTGAAGACATTGTAAAAATTGTGATTATTACATTTTTAACACTATAAAATATATACCGCTGTAGAAGCTGAACGTAAACGCAGAACTATTCTATTTTTTTCGCGTTTTTTCCAGTACCACAACATTTTCTCTCTACAAAATTTTGAAATGTGTAAAGGCAACGGAAATAGAAACACAAAGCTATGTGGACAGAGTCTCGCCCTCAGAGAACTCAATTGCCTAAACGTGCTGACTTACCTATATTATTTGTGGCAAAACACACAGATCAAACTCCAAAAACGAGACTAGACTCATTCCAAAGAAGAACCACCAAAAAAGCAAACAGTTTAGGACAATGTCGAAATCCGAAGAATAGTATAAGAATAAAAGGATCAGACTATCTACATTTCTTTTCCCATGCATGTCGACTTATTTTTTGCATTTATTTTATTATCACTGACCTTTTAGACAAAAATTCGTTAGTATGGAGAACGTATACATACGTTTTACATAAAGAAATACCTATATAGTATATATATGTATATACATATAGCTGGAAATTGTTAAGAGTGAATGCTATAAAGATCTTTGCAAAAAACTGGAGAAATTTCAGCTGTTATACTGCTGCATACAATAACTTTTACCTACTGCGATAACTATATAGACAGTTTAGCTACATGCAGAATCACAATTTACTATAGCTAGTCATATTCATGCTAGTATATGAGAAAGGTATATATACATACTACCAAAATGGTACATGAAAGATTTCCATTGTTGTTTCGTATTTTACGACTACACAGACTATAGAGTTTCACAGGAATTTAAGCAGGTCAAGGGTAGATATGTCATGATAAAATAAATATAAAAGTATAAAAGGTTCATGAATTGTGGCTGGGTGAATAAATAAATGCAGAAAAAAGAGAAGAGTGAATAAGAGCGAGCAAGTATAAAAGAATTTTCATGGTATACACATTAAAATGGTGACATAATCTGACGTGAAATAATCAATTACATATTTTCGTCCCCCCAACACCGTCATAGGTAGGCATACATATACAGTAATGTATACGCTTTTAATTTACATTGAGGACAATAACAAAAGAATCTGAAGCTCACCGTTTGTTGCGGTTGTACTACGTGGTTGTTTGCCTCCATATCCATAGTCATGAGAAACTCACTACTTGACTCTTTGAACAAAGTTAACTTTCCAGTTAATTTCCCATTTATTACTGGCTTATTATTACTTTCAAGTAGAACTTCGGTTCTTCCTGGCTATCAATTAAAATAAACAAACAAATAGGTTATTTGATAGCCCACAACTAATCTTATCCTAAGAATCTCGTCCAATAAGTATTATTATACTTTTCACTGTCGTTTGATTTTGAAAACATAAAGCATTTCAAGTTAATGAATTTACAATCTACAATTTTCAATAATTACCTTTAGTAAATCAAGACTTTTGCTATGTGGAGGTTTAACTCTTGCATTTAAAATCTCAGCTATTCCACAACTACATTCTGTGGTTATAGTAGTTGTGGTCGTAGTCTTATTGCGTTCAGATTTAGTGCTACAAAACAATGCACAAGAAAATTTGTTAATTTTCTACTGCGTTTCCTCTTTCGTTTAATTTTTACATGTGAGTAGTACAAATCATGTTAATTTTTTACCCGTTAAACTGGTCTTCAAAAATAACAGGAATAGAATTAACATCTCCATCAAGTTCCACACATTCAATCGGTAACGGAGTATAGTTGGCAGATTTCTTTAAAAGTTCAACAATAGGCGTGTAATCTTTGGCTGTTAAAGCTGAGCGTACCGGATTTTCGGTTACGAAGAAACCTGAATTGTATAATATAGTATTTTCAATTAAAAAATAGAAACACAAATTGTATCATTACACAATTTATTATTTGATTTGAACATCAAAAAAAAAAAATGAAATGCACACACCTTCGGAAAAACGTTTAGTTCTCAAACTGTGATGATAATTACTTAAATACACTCGTATAGGTTCCTTCCCTATTATCATATCTAAGAACCGATGCCAAAGTAAAATGTTTTCCGCGCACAGCTGAGAAATATCCTTATGAGCATGTATCAAGTAGTCTTCTTCTTCTTCCCATTTCTTTGAGGAAAAAAGTATGGAAACAAGCATCAAATCAGTTGTAAATCAGTCAGTTCAAACATACCACTAGTTATAATATTACACACATCTGTAATCAATCATTTTTGTAAGGCTAGTTTTGTAGAAATTACCTTATTACGAAAATCCTCAACGCAACGGGATTTTTTTACAGATTCAATTACATCGAATTTACTGAGCAATTGTAGAAAGTCGACTAGTTTTGCTTTCAAGTTTCCATTTGAGTCTAGAAGTAGTGATATAACAGCTTCATGTGTCGCCTTCAACTGACCTACAAACCACATTATTAAAGAAAATTTGTAAATGAAGAGAAATTTCAATGAAAGTGAGAACAGTTAGTACAAGGACTTTTTACTCTTATATATGTATCACTTAATTGGCTTAACCCACCTAATTTCGTAGTATTGCCTACACATCCTTGAGTTGGCTGTAAACGAAAAAAAAAACATAAAAACTGTAGTTTAAAAAACTTTAAAGTATACGCATGAAATATGTATGAAATTTTGAACACAAGCCAAAGGATACATGCGCTACGAATTACAACAATTATAATAAAACGTTGGAAAGGAATTCCTTCAAAGAATATAGCATTTTTTGAAAATTAAGGACTAGAAAGAGAGAATACATATGCGAAAGTTTTTATTCGTACTAAATTAATTTCTTGTGAAGATTTGCTGGTAATTCCTCTGGTTCTGTAAAAAAAATAAAAAAAATAAAAAATAAGTGACGATACACACAAAAACTGAACAACGAATACGAATGCATGGCTTTTTACAAATATTATGATTATGATACTATATATTTATATTCAATTTAGTGTAAACGTACCCTTGACCTTGAGGACTTATAGCAATGAGTCCTCCATGTACACTTAAACTAACAGCACACAAATGGAAATAGTCGAAGAAGATAGGCCTATAATAGTGTATACCACTAGGGAAAACATTTAAATTTAAGTTTCTTGTACTAACAATGCCATTATTAAAACAAAGTTTCAAATCCAAATTAAATTCTACTCGTGATAGTTCATCTAATTTGTTCGACTCGACTTGTAGATGAACTCGAAATAAAACAATTTCACTCAAATCGATCTCTTCGTTTCGGAAGAGAATACGAAAAGCCTTGGTTTTGACAGGAGTGTTTGGAAGTGTCTCTGAAATTAAGGAAAAACGGGCAAAATATTAAAAAAAATTCTGCTTTCCAAACGTTGTAGAATATATTATTACTTGACTTTATGAATAAACATATATTTTGTGGATGTGTCATCATATCATATATACGTACATAATTGTTTCAGAACATGCACACATTTTCTATCAATATTAAAGTTGCCCGTATATTAGCTACTTTTTGTGTGTATTTACTATCTATCTGATCATATCATTGTAAAAGAGGGACCGAGAGATAGTATTACAAAATACATTTTCATGTACTATAGTAGTACCGAAATATACTGAAAATATATAATTACAGAATACATAAATGAGAATGAAAGGTTATATAATCCTAAATTCAGATTTATGAGAAATTTGACATTTCAGTATAAAATCGATATAAAAGTACAATGGTTTGAAAGAGCAGCACAACATATCTACATTATATATTGCTTCATTTCCTATTTCCATTTCCGCTTTCTCTCTCTTAAAATAATCCTACATCATAAAAGTACTCACATTTATATGTGTACTATTGTATATACAGTATATTATGCAGGCAAATGTATAAAGATACATGTGTCCGTAGTCCGTATAGTATGTAGACATTATATTTCTATCAATTTTCTGCAATGTTTCTCTTTGAATCTTGATAATTCAGTATCTAAAACATAAAAAAAACTATTCAAAGACACTCAAAACTCAAGCACATATATATGTGTGCATAACTCTTTACCTATAGACTTGGAGACGCATAAATTATGTATACGTAATCCACACACTATCCTAAAAAATATATATAGGCATGTTAGATCTTATACAAAAGTTTAAATCCTATATATGGACAATACATGCAAATCGATTCAATCTATACAATAAAGATCTCTCCTGTTTGATTTTATAGTATAGCATGACAAGAAAATTGATAATCAGAAGAACGTAACAACACATATTTCTATTCTGTCAATAACAACGTGTGTTTTTATAAACTTTATATGACACTTTTGAAATCACAATCTATCAAAATTCCATCCACCTATCTCTATACAATCTTCCAGACTATATAACAAAATGTCCTTGTTAAAGTTTAACAGCAAAACAAAAGATGTGTACGAACTTCGAATGAAATGAATGAAAACACTTACTCGTCGACTTTTTGGCATTAATCTCAATTTTAAATGGAATTTTTGTAGACACTCTTAGAGCAAGTTGTATTTGATAGAACCTGTGGAAACACAAAAACATGTAGGTGGATAAAAACAACCAATTATAATTTTCACTACACTACAAAATTGATACAAAGTCGGTTTATTTAATATAATGTTTTAGTAAACGAACCCCCTTAGAAATAAATCAACATTATAAAATTTGTGGAGCTCAACACAAAATTCGAATGTGATTTGCAAATCCGTCATTACTTCTCTCTACACTCGAGGGGTTTTCCCCCTCTTAAATGATATTCTAAATCCGAATCCTATAACATGATGACGATGCTCAAGGAAATCCTCAACTTTCGGTATCAAACAATAATTAAAAAGTAAAACGGAACAAACTAAAAAATAATTTTGTTGAGCAAAAAACTAGAAATAAAAAAACTAGGAACCATTTTGTTTGTCAAAAGGTGAAAGCAGACTGACTCGCGAGGGACGAGAAAGAAGAGTTCTTATGCGTTTGTGTGTGTGCTCGTTCATTCCACGGCAATGAGAAGCAAAAGGAAAATTCTGTGCTTTCTACACGGCCATGAGATATATACAGCTAGAAAAAAAGACTCAATTTTTATAGTACATTTCACTCACTCGGAGTAGGAGACTATAAGGTCAACCATCCCTAGCCCAAATTATCTCCTAAGGAGAATCCTATCAGTTAATTCTTCACATAATTTTATAGATGGGTATATATTACAGACGCGATTCTAAAAAATGTATTTTAACTCGAATCAGAAACGTATTTTTTTTATTTTACTAAAATCATGTAATGAGTATAGAATATCCGCGTACAGGGGAAAAAACTATCTACTAGTACCTACGTCTGTACTCTGTACATATAGTATGCAAGAGTTTCTTTCACCAATTTATTTGTGTATACAATGTATATTGTATAGTATACATTGTATGCAAGAATAAAGGACTAGGTTTTAATTATCTCCGACTTGACTCGCTGCTATATGTTGTATACTATATACATATATTACTACTATATGTATACATATTTCAAACATTTTACAGTTCTGCTGTACACATCTCAAATCTAACATGAAGGATTTTTCTACTGAATTTTTCGAGATCTATATTCTCAACAACGGGTTGGTGTCAACACTGTCAACCCGCTTTCTTCACTTACTACCCGCGTCAAACTTGTACCCATACATAGTATGTATATGTATATACTTTGTAACTTTTTGTACAAAAGTTTTTTTAAACACTTTATAGACTTGTGCACAAATTTGACAGTGAACATTTATTGTGACGACAATCCCTCGTATATATGTATTATTACAATTTAATCCCTGATGAAATATGTCATTTCAGAGAAATCCTGTACGTGGGACATCACTGACATCATATCATATGGCGTATGAATTTGTAATATAAAAATTGTAATTCTGAACACATTTTTTAACATTGAGCTATACATACCCCCACCAATACTTTCTGTAATCAATTCACCACCTCATTGGTAAATGACAAGTGAATAGACGATTAACTAAATAGGTAAAAGTTTGTCCTCTCAACCAGCTGTAGGTAGTATACTTATTACTTATGTATAGTTAACTGTACGAAGTAAGTGAGACTTTCCAAGTTCTCTCTTGCCCGTCTTCTATATATATATACATACCGTCACATCCTCATACTCATATGTTGAAGTTTCCATAGTATATTTTTGTGTTGACTTTGTTTGCATGTGTTCACTCGGGCTCTCAACAGTACACACATTGCACATGACATATATGCTTTATAACTAATTGATAGAAATTTCATTTGAAGGTAAGGCAAACAAAATCCTGCGTCGCGGTCTCTCTCTCTTTCACTCTTGTATAATTTCCCCCCGTTTCATTATATAATTATAAACTCCATATTTCTGAGATAGTATATATACAACGTGGGTACCTATGTATCAGGCCTACATCGAAGTTCTCTATCTATACACGAGTTTTACAAGTTACACATATATACTACTTACATTTGTGCATTTGTCCTTTCATGTTTGCCTTCGTTTATTCAATATCATTCCACTCATTTTGTGGACCTTTCTCTTTCCATTTCTCTCTCTCTCTCTCTCTCTCTCTCTCTGTATTGTATAGGTATGTACATGAAGTTAATACTTGGAAAGAAAGAAATTACATGATACAAAGTCGCGAAGTAATAAGTATACATTTTTTGTACACTAATAGTAATAAGAATTACTTATGAATGTCTTCCTGTTTTAGGATTTTACTTTGCTGCTCGCTCACTGAAAAAGGATCACTATATGTGGGTGCGAGTTTATTACATATTGCTTTGCCCAACATGTTTTTACTATAGCAATTATTATGCCACTTGTATATGTTCCCAGCTGATACTCATATACACAGTCAACAACGTCTTTTATTATCCATTGATCCACGAGTAAGAGTATAGACTCTATATATGTATATATCTGTAGTATAGAGTCCTATAGAGTGTAAAGAAAGCGATACGAATGTTTGTCATATATGTACGATTGTATATACATTCATGAATAGTATGTATATGAATATACTATATTATAAGAATAGCACTGCATAGTTTTTTTTTGCAGATATTATACTCTCAAAGCTAACAAGACAAAATTATTAGATATTTATGCATATATAAGTAATAATAAGTATGGTAGCTATAGCTATATATATATGGATACAGAATTAAATCGAATCCGGAACTTCCTGGAAGTAAAATGCGTAAATTAAATGAGAGTATATAATGATATGTATTTGTCTGTATTGAGTGCGGTCTTCTGAAATGGCACTTACGGTTGAGCATTTAATTTTCATGATCAAGACCAATTGAGGGATGACAGCGACAAAAAAATAAACAACGTTGCGGTAAATATCACTTTTACGCTACTTGGAAATTGTGATCGATCTATTTTCCATAGGTAGGTAAAGTAAAGTACTATAATGAAAAAAATAACGCACAGTGTTGCACAGTGCATATAGTGCATCGTTTCTCGTACATACAACATATAAAATGTAGGCACAGATGAGTTTAACGAAAGGCTGACTGTTGGCTTAGAGCTACCGCGCGAGAGTCGAGAGTGTTTATCGAGTAGTTAGTGACAAAAAATGCATGTATAGCAGAGGAAATGAACCATAGACGCCATAACAATCAGACCATTACAGAATTTTCTGCACCAACAATAGAAAACGCTCAATATATAGTAGAAGAAGATCTGAGGGAAAGATTTCTTTTTTTTTTTAAAAAAAAAAGGTGTAGGTACACTTGTTTTGGTTTTGGTAGAGGAGATGTGAACATGACATACCCTCACACATACACATCCACTGAATAATCCACACTCTCAACAAGATCACTATGTCAGAACAAATTGAAATACAGAGTAAAAAGGATTGCAGAGAGCTTCCTCATCATTAAAGGATGTGTGCGAGACGAATGAGACGTTGACGAAAATTTCCAGGTCATCAGGTAAATTTCGACAAAAACCTTAGACGGGAAATTTCTGTGTGTGTGTGTGATTTGGGGGGAATTGAGTGGTGATATTGTTGCATTACTATTTGTACCTACAGTTGTCTATATCATATCGGTGTGTGTATCCACATGTTGAAAATGTACTTGATACCCTGGACTTTGTATGCATATACTTATTCTCTGTATTGAAGCTCGTTGTTGCGAATATATAAAAGGGATGAATACTCATGATTAGAGTTTCAGTCTTTTGATGAAAGACTCGGAAAATCTTTCATCTTTCACCATGTCAAGTAGACGATGCTCTGCTCTTTTCATCCTTTTAGTGATTTACTCATCAGTTCAGTGTGACAGTTCGAATATTTTCGATTTCTTCAAAAGGACACAAAGTCATCCGAGTAGGAGTGAGGAGGCAGGTGTGAGTGAGCAGGAAGACTACGAACAGACTACGTGAGTTTTGAGTTGTAATATCATCATTATGATATAAATTATTTAATAATTAGCCATATTGACGTAATTAAATCATTTAATTTAATATTATGTAATATATATTATGATGATATGAAAAAAACAAAATCCTCCCAGTTCTTATGAGACTGCTCCACAATCCCATGGGGATACACACATGGCGAGAGGTCATCATGGAGATACTTACACGGCGAGAGGTCACGGAGGAGGATATGGTCATGGTCATCATGGAGATTCTAATTTAGACTTGTACAGTTTACTTGGTGGACTCAGTTTTGCTTCTCTTCTTGGCGCTACGATTGTTTTTCTAGCCCGTCGTTCAACATCTACAACCACCGTCATGATGGGTAAGAATTTACATATACACATGCATTTTTTTACTATCTGTACACGGTTAAAAATAGTAATGAGGGATGAGAAGCTATATATTTAATGTTTGTTTTTGTCTTGTTCGCATTATCGATATAGCGAATGGAACTGGGAAAAGGAGACGAAGAGATTTGGATGATGCGGATGATGAACTAGTGGGTGAATCTCTACCGGAAGTGTTAAGTAAATTAGGAGTCTACCTTGATAATCCCTGGTGGAAACAGAAAGACGTTAGTAAAACTAACGCTGTACCTTTCAAATTAACATGAAATCTTACCTTCTGAGAAATTGTGTACAATATGTAGGTAGACATATCTACAAGGCACATGATATGTAGCACACGTACAATCATAAATTATTACAATTTATATATTTATATAGCTGATGTATACTTAAATGAAAATTTTGTGATATATAACTAATTGTATAACGATTTAAACGTTTTTTATTGTATATTCGTAAATAAGTATATCAGTTAGCAAAGTACACACTGTTCCTTGTACATGTTCATTTTGTTATACAAAAGCATAGATGTATATTGCTATTTGTCAAATAAACGATAAAAAGGTCAATTTTTTTCAAATACATGTATTCATTAAATTGCATTCGTATTTATAAAAGGCAGTTGCTCAACTACTTTTTTGTTCACCCTATGTTCATCCTAATATGATAAATTCTACATGCATATTGCATTACTTGCATCTAAAATGTTTGTTTTTATTTGTTCTTTTAATTCATATCATTTTTGCTTTCCATTTGACTTTGATTAAACTATATACATACATACATATGACTATGAGAGAGAGATGTGTTCTACATGCGTGATGTATTACAGTATGTGTTTGACTATGTAGCATGAAATAATTTTCTGCTCTCAAGACTCTCTGAATCTCTGACTTTAGGCCGATTGTCTATGACCGTGAAAATGTATACCTAAGTATATATATATGTGCAAACGTTTTTGTGAGTCCAGACAAAGAGAGAGACAGTTTTCTCTTGACATTACGGCTTCATTGTCCCATAGGTTAATTCAATTTGGCTACCGTCTTTGTGTATAGTTAATACGGTTAAATTTTCACGAGATTCTCTCTGTGGATATTGTGGGAAAATCAATAGGAAGAGAAAGGAAAAGGGATACTGTGGAGTATTAAAATATCTGGATATTCGAATATGACATGGAAATCCCAGAAATTAGATGCAAAAGAGTTACTATTGTGACTGTGTATAGTATATATTATGCATTAGATGTGTGTGTACATACTTACAAGGTTGATAAACAAGGAATTTTACTTACTTATTTATATACATTCTCTCTCTTTCGTGGACACACGGGAACACGGACTTAATTTACTAAAATCTCAATCTATATGTCATAGATAAAAGCATATTACATGTATATGCTTGTGAAGAAAGAAACTGAATAGTATATTCAGTGATTCCTTGCGTAGTACGTACTCGAATCGAGATTATCCGAGAGCATAAGTTCAGTAATTAAAGTGGATATTAAATTATAGTCATAAATAATAATGATATTTATTAAATATTAAATATACAAGTCCTCTATATATATGTACATTCATAATATTACTATCAAGTATTATTTCAATGAATAAAATTATATCGGCATTTCCACATTGACATTGGATTTTTGAAACTATGTATGGATAAGTACTAAACAAAAATATTTGCGGGGGTGTAAAAGCAGAAAGCACAGCTCATAAACATAACATATTTATAATCGTAAGAAGTATAAGAAGTACCTATAGTAAATGTATGTCAAAGTTTAAACAAAGTTAAAGAAGACGAGAAAATTAGTCATCCTTTACAATTTTCAAAGGGACATCTAGTGATTAACGTACTTTAATCATTTTTTCCTTGTGACAATTGTCCATGAATACCAATCGGAGATGAATTTTAGAAAATGGATTTGTAAATTGAAGTATCTATAGATTGCATGAATGAAAGAGGAGGTTAATTAAAATGTTGATGGTGAATTAATTAATATTTAGTTGTTGGTGGATGGAAAAAAGGAAACGTTTGCGTGCGGAGTGAGACCTCCTACGCCTATACCATCTCTGGTTATCGCTCAAAGTCTTAGTACAGCTATTTTTCTGCCCTATTTCTACAACTACTTTTGCCTTTGCTGAACACAAAAACTTGAGAGTCGAAAGAGAAGAAGAGAGACGACCAACAACTCCGTTAGATTCAAGGCATTTTCTCTCATTTTCTCATCATCATCATCATCATTTGTTTTTAATTCGGATCCCCCTTTTTTTAATAATCAATATAAAATTAGGTTTAATGGAGACTACTACTAATAGTACAGTCCCCAATCATAGTAGCCCTTCAGATGAGGAAATATGCCTTGAAATAGCGCCTACTACAGGAGGAACTTTTTCGTTTAAGGTTGGTTTTTTTTTTCTTGGTCCTATGTAGATTTGCTTGTTTGGAAACATACATATTTTTTCAAGCAATACTTATTAAAATATTTATAAAATGTGTGTAAATGTTGATTCACAATTCAATTAAAACTAACCATAATGTAATGTAATTTGTCTATAAGCATATATAAATAAAAGAATACATTTAAAATGTTTGTTATTCTTTATACATATTTAGATCAAGAAGGAAGAATCGATTGATAACTTAAAAAAATCAATAGCTAAGAAATTAAAAGTATCAAAAGAACAGATTTGTCTTTTACATCGAGATAGGTACGTTTTTTCTTGAAAACATGTATGTAGTAGTAATGAGTCATTTAAGTTTTCTTGGGGTTCAAAAATAAACATACTTGTGCCTACTATATACAATACACTCACCTGCACAAAACAAAGAATTTTTTTTCCCGAGTTTGCCATCACCCCCATTTAGAATTTAAGCTTAAACTATTGTTACATTATGATATTAACTCGTGATACTTACTAATAATAAGTTATTATAACTAAACATTCAAATACCTATATAAAATATGTACAATAATAATAATTGTTTGATTCACTTCCTACTTTATTAGATTACTTCAATCAGGTCAAGTTTGTGATTATGGTTTGGCCGATGGATCCCGAATTTCCCTTGTACCCTCCGTGGAAACAGGATTGCTGGTATGCTCAAACTTTCGTGTATACTTTGTTTTTTTTCAATGCATATTTGTTAAAAGAATTAATATATTGGGTATTAATTTTTTTTACTAATTGTAAAGTAAAGATTGTACTAGTATCATTATACAAGTGAATAGTGAAGGACTAACGATAAGTATAAATCAACTCTCAGTAGACCTTTTTGGTTGGATTACAAATTATATTACATTTAACACTAGTATTAAATTACTATATTCATTTATTAATCAAAAATTGTGACCCAGCCCTAGAGCTCATTCAATCCGCTTCCTTGATATATTCTTCTCTCTACTGTAGGGACTCTACATTTTAAGACTAGTTGCCTTCAATGAGTTTTGTATAGAATTATAAAAGAATTATATTCATTTATTGTGTGTATATAACTTGACAATATTTCGTGTTGTTGAAATATATGTATCGAATCTAATCCATTTTGTTTTTTTTATTCGTGTACATGTATAGACTCAACGCCCAGAACAGAGTGTTTTAGAAGCTCTAGAAGGTCTCAATGAAAGTCAAGTCGGTGACTTTTTAAGTGGTAAATCTCCATTAAATTTAACTATGCGTCTCGGAGATCACGTTATGCTCATTCAACTTCAACTTTCCAAAGGTAAGAAACCAATCAAAGCATTTTCAATATTCGACCTTTAGTTTTTACTGGAATATTTGTAGTTAAATCACTCATTGTTTCTGTATAGTACAATGTAAGTTAGCAATAATTTTTATTTATATAGGAACAACGACAGAAGGAGCCCAAAACCCCCCTGCTGCAGAAGGCTCAAGTCTTGCCGAGGCGTCGCGTAACCTTACTAATACATTAAAAAAGTTATCAAATCATGTGACCCGTGATGAGTCTATCACTAATCATATGCAACATCATGGTAAAGGAGTTTACTCGGGAACTTTCTCAGGTATGTACAAAAAAAATCTGTAACCAAATAATGATGATTGAATGTATACATATTTGCGAATTCTCGAAAAAACGTTAAAATTGCCTATGGGCTTCTTGTAAACGTTGAGGTGCAGCGTGTTAACTCTTGGAAAGAATTTTGCATTGTAATTCTCTCCTACACGTACACTTTTTTTTTTACCTAATGCATTTTGTATTGCCATCTTACGGGTTGGTTTTTTTTAATCGTTTGTTCTTATTTAAATAATTCAGAATGTATTATGAAATAATTCAAGTATTATTATTAGACGTGTGTATAGTGTACATATAGATAGTCAGATTAATTACTCACGTAATGATACACGCTCGAATCTCATCTTCAAAACAAGTTGTTTTTTCAATATTCCCAAACGAGGGTCACAAATTCAAGTCCAAAATCAAGAGGGTGATATCTTTTTTTTGTTTGAGTGGTTATCATCATCATGTAGTTGTTTATTTATATTTTTGCGTATGTAGTAGAATTATAAATATGCATATAAATAGATGCTCAGCTGTTATATTCACGATGGTAAGCGTTACAGCTTTATATAGTAGTAGTGTGTGACGAAGGAGTGGAAGGATTTGCATTTCCATGATTCTGTGTGTACATGGGTAGCGTATTTATAGTACATAGTCATTCAGTAGTCATTTATTTGAGTACGTTATTATGTAAGCGTATGTAAAAATAGTAGAAAAACAACATTTTTAAACAAATTATTGTTCCTCGTTTCCCTTCCATTGAAACTATAGATTATGTTTTACTTGAATAAACATTAGTTTTAGTCGTTACATGTATGCGTACTATGACTGAGAACTCGTTTCGTTTTACATCATCATTTAAAAATACAAATATCCATAATGTAATTTCTAATTTCTAATCATTTTTTTTTGTTTATTTATTTATGTCATCCATTTTCAGGGCAATTAAATCCAGCATTACAAGACGGATTAGGAAAACCTCGTCGTCACGTCTCAACAATCGTCCATATTTTAAATGATTTACTTGGTGGAGTGGGTAAGTAGTCGTAGTAATTTTTATTTGTTACTTTATAATTTGTCACAATGGATGAACATACAGGGTAATTAAACATAAACTGTAATTGTAATGGAATTGTTTGCATTGCTCTTATTATCACTACAGAACCGAAGAAACGACCGACTTCTTCAAACTCTTCCACCAGTTCCTCAAGTTCAAGCACCGCTCCCGAATCGAAGAAACCCCGTATGATGAGTAAAAACGAGAAGGAATTGGAAAACGAGCAATTACGTGTTAAAATGGAAAAAATCAAAGAATCATTGCGTATGCGGAAAGAGAAACTGACAAATAAATAAACATTTTTACTTTAATATTTCTCATTTTCTACTTTAATATTTTTTAATACAAGAAAAAGAAACTTCATTTGTTCGCATGATACTTGTACTTGTACATAAATATATCGTGAATCAGCAGCATACATATTTATTTGAATCCACGAGTTTACTTTTAATAATATGTATGTTAAAGTTTTAAAAATTCAGTATTCATTATTTTGGTAAAAATTTGTTTTTTTTATAATATGAATACGCACAAAATGAGCAAGTCAATACATACTCTAATGATTAGAGTATAATCATGATAATAATAGTAAAAAATACAATATCTAAATACTTCAGAACAAAGTCGTCGTCCGCCAATTAATCTAAAAGTTAGTAGCCATAAAATGTCATAATTCAATCCCTTCTGGACCGCTTGTAGTACATATTTAATGTTGTCCACCGGCGTCCATATATATTTAATCATGTATGGTTAAAATCAAATTCCTGACTTCTACTGATACAGGATGAGTTCTGACAGTAGACTCAATTCGAAGTATAAAAAGTTTCAAAATCACATCTGCATTTCTTTTGAAATGTGTATATTTTTGGAAGACTGTCAAATAGATTGTATTTTATTTTACATATTCATATTCTACATTCCCGAAATTATTCTTAAAAACCACATAAGTATACAGGAAGGAATTTGTAAGAGTGTATGTATACTCATGACCATTATTATCATTAGAAGCATCCAAAAAAACAAATACTAATGCTCGAAATAATCTCAATGCAAGTATCCATAGATGGTACAAATTTGACAATTTATTTATTTCCTTTTTCATACCAGATAATTATTAATCTATGAACAAAATTCTATTATGTATATGTAAATATTCTACACTGGAGAGCTCAGTCGATTGAAGATGAGGCTGCCCCTCTATTAAATTTGACAAAATGACGTTCTTTTTTCTCTCGCAGTCTTTCTCGAGTTGCTTTCTCTTTTCGTCTCCTGAGTTTTTCAATATCCTCTTCGGTTGGTTCGGTAGGTTCTGAAGGTTCACATGCTCGAATAAATTCTCTCAATTTTTCCAATGCATCCGCTATATTAAGATGTCTATATCTTGTCCTGTCCGACGAGAGAATGAAGTAACCTTCTTTCGAGATTTGATTTCGGTACTGTTTTGAAAGGAATTAATGAAGAAACCATTAAACGTTGATATACCCAATGCATGATTACTGAAATATCGTATGTATAGAGAAAGCTTAAATGACAGAAATAAGTACCTTGATGAGCATATTACTACGAACTACTTCGGGAAGCCACTCAGAATCCATAACTTTAAATCGAATTTCAACTTTAGTGCTCACAGAGTCCACATTCTGACCTGTTCCATACATGAAATCATCATCATTAAACATGTACTATATCTTTTGGGTAAATTTTAGATCATCAAAGATCGAAAGGCAAAAACTGTACGGGTCAGTATGACTAACCTCCAGGTCCGCTACTGTGGCAGTATGTGAACTTTAATTTGTCTGAATATTGCAATACACAAAAACAAAAACAAAATAAGATGATTGTAAATATCTTTGCTAATGAATTAAACACACGCACACGGTGTGTATATAATGAATTATAATGTATGTTCATCAAGTAAATAATATAATAAATTATAAAGTGGCTTTAAAGTATTTTAAATAATAATTTACCCATGGGGATAAACCCACTAAATTTTGTCGGTGTATTCTGAGGAATCTGAAAAGAAAGTGAGTCAAGGTCTCCGTCTCGTATTCTGATCTTTCAATAAATCTGAATAAATACTTATTTATTTAAAAATGAAATTTTAACTTACTGGTTGAGGTTTTGTGATATCCAAAGAACTTTGCGGGTACAACTTATCCAATGCAATGGAACTCTTAAAACCAGACATAATTGTAGAACTACTAAAACGTTTTGAATTGGTAATGCATTCTCGAATTATTAATCTGGGAAGCATTTTAACTAGTTAAAATTGTATTGTTCGAATAATTTTTCTTCTTTTTATTTATTCGGTGGACTTCATTGATTTGTAACAATTTGATTTGGAAAATTGTTCAAATTTGAACTACGACGAAATCGGGTGTTGCTAAAACCTATCACGGATAATAGCTATCACGACAGGGGAAAACCTATCACGGTATTGGGCTATCACGACGATTTCCTATCACGGGTATTTTGCTATCATGGTGATTTCCTATCACGAGTTTTGGCTATCACGGAAAATTCTATCACGAGTTTTGGCTATCACGGAAAATTCTATCACGAGTTTTGGCTATCACGGAAAATTCTATCACGAGTTTTGGCTATCACGGAAAATTCTATCACGAGTTTTGGCTATCACGGAAAATTCTATCACGAGTCTTTCTGTGTTAAGGGGGAATCGGATGAGTCATTTGTATGATTATGGGATTTTGTGATGATGCGTATGTTTGATATAATTCGGACTTGATAGACCACAACTTGGAATATCCCAGGAAGACTGTCGGTCAATGACGAAGATCTTATTTTTATCATTCAAAATAAACAAATCTCACAATTTGTTAATAAATTTTTAAATGAACTATTATTCAAAATTACTACAATTTTGTTCGTGCTACTGGTAAACGACGCGTCGATTAACTTTGTACACGATCCATGTATAACACGTTAATAAAATCGTCAAATCAAATCAAAGGGTATTCACAAAAGTTTAAGGGCCCCCTTAGAATGTACCCCTTGCATATTAAATTAATATGGATTGTGAAATCAGTTTTGATTACCAAATCAAAAGTGATTTAGCATAAGAGGTATTTAAATGAATATTTCTATTCTTAGTCAGTTAGTAAAAGTCGTTGGACATGTCATGTACTGTCGGATTTTTAATAATTGAGCCTCCCAAGGACAGATTTAGGAATCCTTGTCCATTTCAAATACATTGAGTGGGAGGAGCTACGAAGTAGAGAGAAAGGCTCAATTATGTTTAATCCGACAGTGCGTATGTGAGTTATAGATTGTCACAACTGATAAGAATTCTGCACTGTGATTGGTCGGCCCACCTCATCAGACATACCTCGATTCTTTTTTTTCTGCTCTCAGAAATTATTCAGCCTAGATTCTTTTTTCGTAATCAAAAATGATTCAGTATGGTGAATTTTGTTGAGACTGTCTACAAGAAAATGAACCCAAAACAAATTTTGCACCAACTTGTCCCAAACTGTGTTTTGTCTCCATTTTCTTGTGGACAGTCCCCACACTATTCACTACACTGAAATATTCATGTAAAATACTCCCTTACTCTCGGTTACTAATTAGCATAACATTCTCAATACAACCATTTTTTATTGAACGCCTGTACTTGTTTATGGTTCCTCCTCATCATCATCATCATAATCCTCTTACATATCGCTCATAATAATTATTTCATACATGTGTGTATGGTATGGTCTGTGAGCTGGTCAATTTCTAGTTTTCTAGTGAGCTCTCTTTCCTTTCCTACGCCAATGTACTATTAAAATTCTGAACCTTCTTCTGTCCACTCAGTCCTTGGTACGTTATTATATAGCCATTTTTTTCACTTTTGATATTTCATTTTACGAGACTGAGAATGAGAATAAAAATGACTGTGTGTGTAGTAAAGTGAGAAAGTCATAATACGAGGCCTGAACTCATAATAATTGCAAACTACTCATAACAAACTTCGTCGTAAAATAAAATAAAGAAATAGAAAACCTTTAGACTAACCTCAAAAGATAAATATCAAATAATATTATTATACACTGCATTTCACTGCAAACTATATACGATTGCCATATGCTCTCCTTGTTTTTATTACATAATATTAAAATGCTGTCGGAATGTGTACTTTTTGACTGTTGAGATAATTCTCTCTCCATCTCACACACACACAAACACACCACATACTCTTATCCTCATTCTCGTCTAGAGTACAGTACATTGTTCAGAAAACCTCATCGTTGGAGAAAAAATAATAATAAGATCCGAGTAGACTTTGACCGTGGTCAGTAGAATCCCTTAGTCACTCCGTGAAACGCCCAACTGCACACCATTTCAATTTTACTAATAGTAATTTAAATAATTCTTAGAGATTAATATTATTGTAAGACAACTGAAAAGATTTGGATTTTGTATTCTGGTAATTAAATGATTTAATTTGTGATTTATTTTTAATGAGCCGGATTCATTTCACGAGATTTCACTAAAGTCAAAATGACTTAAATAATTATTTCATTACACATACATTGCCTTAACAAAAACGTTAACTTTCAGTGAAATCCTGTAAAATAAATCCAGCTCATTAAAAATAATCAATAGTAATAATTTGTTGTTTCTTAATTGCACATATTGCATGCGCGACTTACATGTGAGAATCAAGAGACCTGACCAGATCAAAGATATAGTAACAAGAAAACACTTAAATTATCTTATTGTCTTCAGTGTTTAGTATTTTTAACATAACAGGGAAGGTTGAGGTTTTATAATTACTTGGCTTATTTGTAAACGTTCATTTGTCCTTATTTCGTAAATGACATTATGATTTATTTAAAATATTTATCTAACCACCTATTAAATCTGTTTTCAAGTTTTAAACCAAAATTTTGAAGAATTGTTATTCTCCCACTATTAATACATTCTAAATTAATAATTATTATTGTTATTATTATTATTAAATGCGAACTGTCCAAACATAATATTGTGAATCTGCTGACCCAGGCAGATTGGACCCTCGGAGATCAACCCATCAAATAATTGTGGTTCACCGCCCTCATCTATAAATCCTGGTGATTGGTAAGCAAAACAAAGTAGTTATTATCATTTCTCTCTCTATCATTTAATTATTTTACTTAGAACTATTGACTAGGAATTTTATTACTGAATCTTACTGGCGAAGGAAACTTAGTGGATTTTCAATTCTGGAGAGTTTCTACTTAGCTACACATGAATGCTTATTGCGTTTTTTTGTAAATCTCCAAATTCTCATTCACGAGTAATCAAATTCCTAGTGTATTTTGAATCGGATACCAAAACCTCTAATACAGTTAAATTTCGATATACCCGCTTAGCTTATACCGGCTCTCTCGGTATACCGGTGAAATTAAGTTGCCCCGGCAAAACCCCTATGTAATCCAATGTTAATTGTGCTGTTATACCGGTAATCTCTCTAAACCGGGGAATTTTTTTGCGCCACTCAGCATTCTTACCATGTATTTTGTATTTCTTATACCGGTTTTCAATTTTTTACAGACGAATTTCTCAGAATAAATTCTATGTCACAAAAGCGCTCAAATGATTCGGCCGTTATTTGAACGACTTTTTGTGAATGCACAAAATTGTAAAATAAATAATTTATATTATCTTTTGTTATTTTAGTGGTAGCTGTGTCATTTCTTTATTTTATAGTCTAAGAATGAGTTAAGTAAAAGAAACTCAATAGGGTCGAGTGACAAAGTCAGTATAATTCATTCAATAGAAAAGTTAAGATATATATTAGAAAACTACTTCAGTTATTCTCCAGTAGCTAAAAAAGTTAGAAAATGTTCATTTCCTACTATTGACACTGCTCTTTTTGCATGGCTATAGAAGTGTGCAACGTAATAGAAATATTCCCGGAAATTATTAATTGAAAAAGCAAAAGTATTGGCCGAACAATTCAACGAAACAGATTTTAAAAGAAATAATGGATGGCTCGTAAACTGTGGAAAAAGCGACATTTTCGGCTGGAGAAGCTGGGGCTGTAGATGATACTGTATATAACTGATTGTGAATGGCTAGAAAAGGTGGGAGTGGAAATTATACGAGCCCACAAACATTTAATTGTGACGAAACTGGTTTGTTCTTTAAATTTCTTCGTAATAAGACAATGAGAGAGAAACAATCAAAAAGATAATAATAATTTAGAAGTGTTACAATTTGTCTCAATCTGAAGATTCTACTATTTTCAAATCCTTACATATTATTGAGAATTTCATTGTTAATTGTAAATTAGAAACTCTCCACCAGTCATCAATGACAGATTATTTTGGGGAACAACTAATAGAGTGGTAATCCAACTATAAAATAAAATAAAATGTGAAGTAAAATTAATTTCAATTTTTTCACTTTGCATTTAGCATATATTTTAATATATTTATATTTTATAACGGTTTTCTACGGTATAAAGCGAAATCTGTATACGGGCGACTTTCTATAAAATCCACACTCCCTTGCGAAACCGGTGTATCGAGATTTAACTGTACCTTCCCATATCAAAAATTCAACTTTCCCTTTCAATTAATTTTCAAGTTGTTATAGCTTTATACTGCTTAGAGTTGGAGCATTCTTAACTTTTAAATTTAATTTGTAACTTTCTTCTTGTATATGCCAAAACTTTAAGTGGTCCACTACCAAGTTGACGACATGAAGAGACGAATGAATGCGCAATGTTGGAGGTCATCCTTAGAAGGTCAACACTCTTCATTAGGTAAGTCCACTCTATCTGCTTAAACCCAGAATTATGTAGTGTACATTTAAATATGAACTACCTATGTCATTTTAATTGTTCACTTTCTGTATACATAGACTTGAATGCGGGTCACCACAAGGATTCACCGATGCACGAGAAAGTGGTGGCTGCAGTTGCGGAGAAGAATATAAACTTTGTCCAGTCTCTCAAAAACGTTGGAGAATATAGTTTCTGGACGGATTATTCACAGAAATTCAACTGGAACACGGTGGAGAAACGTAAATTGGCCCAAAATGGTGGAGAAGATTAATTCAGAAAACGTCTTCTTTTTACAGCAAAGTGGTGTAAGTTCCTTTTTATAAATCACCCCTTTTAATTTAGAACAATCTTAAATGTTGTTAAATTCTGCCAAACGTTTTTGAAGCGTTTTGCTGTCTCGTCGTGTGTTTGTGTCTAATACTTAAAAGACGTTTTCCATGTTTGCAGGAAGGAGCTCCTGGAACGTCTTCAGAATAGTATTGAAGCAGAGAGTTCTGAAGACGATGAGCAGTGATTAAAACAACTGCAATGACATTAACAAGTACATTTTGTAATGCGTGTTTGTCAATACATACCTCGTGCTCATTTTTAATTTTAATGGCCTTTCATGGCATACGCATTTTCAAAAGTTTGATTTTATTTTGCATCCCCAATAATGTAAATACAAAATAATGGCATTTATACTTTAGCTATATTTTGAAGTTTAATAAATGTGTCATCGACAACTGTAAAATAAATTGGGAAACGTACAGGTGGAATATATTGCTTTAGACTTCAAATTCATAATGGTGAGCAACTCTAATTGTGATAGTGACGTGGGATTGGCTTGCTTTTTTTATACGAAAATGTTGACAGGCATTGGATATGATGCCAGACATCGCATCTCGAAGGAGATTGGACATTGCGTTATTACATTGGTTTTCTTAATGTAGTTTTCGCATTTATTTCCCATGTATTTACCCCTATTTATTTATCAAAAATTTATCCCACTCCCGACGTCGAGCTAAATTTAACAGCCACACGCGTAGAGTAAAATTCGTTCCATACACATTTCCCTAAAATGTTGGCGTGTTTTAACTCCCACTATAAAATTTTCAGAGACATTTTGTATGGGGTGAAGAAATTCTTTCATCGGCTTCTCTCTTTTCCCAATTAAACAATTGGAGTTTGATTTTTATTTTGGTATTTATTATTATGTCAATTCGTTGACATCTGTGTAGGGACAATACTTTATACTGTTTGGTGGTAGTTTCCACAGTAAAACAGGGTGATAGACTCAATTGTATGAAGTGAATGCGTACAGATGTTCATGAAAAATCGAAAGTCAGCGAAAAAAAACAGTTCAATTACATTTAATTACAATTAACATTCTGTCTATATCCAAAACAATATTTTTGGTATGCAATTTATAGATCACGTACAAATATATACATAAATACATGAATGACAATTCAATGATAGTGGTTTAATGTTGATGATTGAATGAAAATATAATTTTTAATTAATGGTGATAATGACAGTGCATTGACTTAGCATGTGGGGAGTTTAAATTAATTTATGAAGGAATATTTTTGCAAAATACAAATGCCAAGAGAGTAACGCTCAATTTTTTTAAATGCAGCGTTACTCTTATCATTCGCATTTTCCAAAAAATTTCTTAATAAATTATTTCATCATCACATGGTCAATCAATCAACTATCATTATCATCATTACTTAAAAACTATCTTTTCATTTTATTATCCTTTCTTATCATTCGTGTACATATTTACACGTTATACATTATATGTACATACCAAAAATAATTCATATTGCTATGATTCCACAGTTCTCTAGCGGCAACTTGAGCAACGCAAGTTCCCAGTTGGCCGCTCACTTTTCGGAAAATCACTTTGATTAAAACTTAATTAATTAACAATATTTACAAATTTTTTACAAATTTCTAACATTTGCTATAAAATTGCCCATGTTTTTCTAAGTAAGGATATGCAAGAAAGTGAAAATACGTCTATGACTGGTTATTCCATGCACAACTTCAAATGACTCATCCGATTCCCCCTTAACACAGAAAATTTCGTGATAGAATTTTCCGTGATAGCCAAAACTCGTGATAGAATTTTCCGTGATAGCCAAAACTCGTGATAGAATTTT
>JAIUND010001109.1:0-42252 GCA_034699125.1 Gisinianus flammeolus
GTTCCACTTTGGCCGCTCACTTTTCGAAAAATCACTTTAATTAAAACTTAATTAATTAAAAATATTTACAATTTTTTAAAAATTTCTAACTTTCTATAAAATAGCCCATGTGTTTCTACATAAGAATTTGCAAAAAAGTGAAAAGTAGTATATGATTGGTTATTCCATCGATAACTTCATATAATTACGTCTTGACTTAACTTTACTACCCATAGTACAATTTAATGGTTTTAATTCGTAACTCGAACTCGGGTTAAGATTTAGACAAGTTTTCAATATTTCCCTGTAATCCATCAAAGACGATTCGATTTTCAATGGTCCCGGATTTCGGATAATACCGGAAAAAAGTCGTCCAAAAATATTCTCAAAGTATTGAATATATATACTCAATATTTAAAACGAAATGTAATACTGTCGAAATATTTATTAGAAACGTGTAAACTAAGGATAAGTAATTGGTAATGTAGCTAAACCTGAAATTCTACAACTTTTTTGGTCATTTCCTGTCAGTATTCATGCTATATAGTTAAAATTCAATCGTTTGTTTGGGGCTTCGTGAGAATGAACAATGTGCATTTTTGTAGTGATTATAGATTTTCATTCGCACATTTCGCACAGAATTGCAAGTATGTATTCTCATGATATTTAGTATAGAGCAAAGAGGAAAAGTATTACAAATTATTACTATTAGCAAAGAGGAAATATATTTTCTCTGGTATAAAGTATAAGTAAGTATACATTTATTTACATTTCATTTGATTATTGTCATAGGGACTTTATCGTGTTTATTAGCATCTCTTTTCCTTCGGATCTTGTGCATTGTCGTAAGTAAAACGTAAGTAAAAAGTCCACAAATTCTAATAATTTCTATAGAAATATTTTACATATATATCTGCGTATTAGTTGAAGTTGGAATTCACCAATAGTCAAAATAAATGAGTTGAAAAACTTGATGTCATATTACAAAATCTAAAAGATCTATAAAATTCGGTGATTCATTCCCCTTTCATTTTCTCCTCATATGCAGTCTCAGTCAGCACATTACAAATATATGTAGTAATTTAATGTTAGATCAGTTAGATTTTGAAATACATAAGTAATAACATGTGAATATTGATGTAACATTAACGTTTCAGTTCACACACAAGAATTAAAGAATATTTGCGTCGCACTAGGTCTTATTGGCTCAAATGCATAAAGACTAATTTTTTGGTTCGATGGCATAATAGCATTAATTTAGCTATATTGAACAAGATGAGTCCACTTCATGAAAATCTAAAGCATATATGTTCACTTATCCACATTTAATCGTTGAAAAAACCTATACATATACCTACATATAAAGTATAAACATTGTACCTATAAGTATAATTACATGGTCAATGTTTATGAAATTTGTACAGATGCATAAATCTCACGTTGATACTAGAAATTGTGTTGTATAAACGAGAGTTCAAGAATATAATGAAAGTTGACTAGAATTTTGTTCAACTTCAAAATTATAGATATCCATAGGCTCTTGACATTTTTTGCTGCAACAATAAGCTTCGTCCTGGATGTTGTATGTACAGTGACAATTTTCCCAAATTGACTATAGTTCATTTGGTAAAACTTTATAGGATTTTGAAGAAGGCTGTTGAGTTGCTATACCACCATGGCACAATTAGCTCAGGTTGACTCAGGTCATCATTCCATTCAGAAAACGTTGTCATCTTACATGCAGGAACCGCAAGAAAATGAAATTTGTGCTAATACTGTTTGTGCTTTACAATTGTCTTTGGTCTATATATATTATATATATATACATATAGTCTTATATAGAATTTAGTGCAGAAATATAAACCTGCAGTATAAATAGAGAGAACCTAGAATTCTGTCAATGTCAATATAGGTACACGTGGCTGGACAAGGAGTGTATTGAGTATATGTATAGTTCATTTACTTCCCTTCCTCGTTGACAACAACTGTCAAAAAAGCAGAATTGCAAGTTGCAAGCATGTGTGTGTATTTAAGTATATAATCTCAGTATCCTCTTTCTCCCCACCAAAATTACGGGGGGTTTGTTGTGGTCGTCTGACGTCTTACTACATACACAGACAATAGAGTAGAACACACGCAAAATGTTTCAAAATTCAAAGGACGCTGGGTGAAATGAGATTTTTCGTTGAATTATCATGGATTAAATTGAATTAATTATTCTAGTTCAGTCAATTTTAGTAACAAGGATTCCCATCTCCAGTAATTTCCCCATACGGTATTTATTTCCCTTCCCAGTGTACAATTTCCCAAAAATCATTAAAGCATTGAAGGTCAGAAGATAGAGAGTTATAAAAATATCGACAGAGATCACAATTCACAAAAACAAGAGTTGGGGCTAGTGCAGTCGAGAAAAAATGTCCCTTGCTCAACTCTTTCACTACCGAGATCAACAGCAAAATGTGTACTTTTCAATTAATCAAGGACTATTAATTAGAAAATCACGTTCAATAAATGGGGTGAAGAAATGTGGGAAGAATCATTTGATCCCTTCTTTGGATTTTCAATACAAGTCGTAACTGCTGGAAATATTCTCAAAGTCTCTTTAGTTTGTCAAAGGCTCGGCGTGATTGAAACATGTACATATGTGCATATACTTATGTCTGTATACATCAGACTTACACGTATCATGTGTGTAGCAGCTTATCGTTAGAGGCTTTGCAAAACTCGTATATGTACATACAAAAAACTAAGCTTTGGAAACAGTGAACAGTGTTATGCATTACGTGGATGGAGACCATTTCTACAACAACAAAAACTTGGCTATACACATGTTCAAATATATACCATTAAAATATGTATACCTGTAAAAACCTAGCGTGGAACAGCTCAACCAGTAGCTACAAAGATTTCTAAGGTTCCTCTGTGTGTGTGCGATGTATATATATATATATATAAATATGTTTGTATGTGCATGCTTAGAAACTTTGAAAAGGCTACAACGAGCATCCTATATACTTAGATAGACATATACACATCACAGGAGAGAAAGGTGGTCGACGTTGTCGTTTAAAGAGTATTTTGTTTTATCCAATAAAAAAAAACACATTTTTGAAAAAACATTCAACAAAGGATACAAAAAGTAAAAAGTACATTTGTGAATTGGAGACAATATTGTCCAGTTATTCAAGAGAAACCAAAGAAGAGATCTAAAAAAACGTATACAATAAGGGGAGAGAGAAAAGCAACTGCAGTTTTACTAGCGAACGAATCATTTTTTGGATATCAAATTGATTTTTTGTCATTTGGTTTCCATAAGTTTGTCCTAAATAGACGAATAATTGTGTGAGGAAAAGGAATCAAGTCGTTATATTTCATCACAATCATAATCACAGGTAAAAGCTTTGAAAATTCCATATTTTCTTTTGTATTTTTATCACTATATAATTTAGTTTTTAGTTTTTTTGCTTTACTTTAAACGAAACGTAAATACCGTAGGAGTGTGTGTATACTGTATATTATGCATGTTGACCAAATTCTTCAAGAAATGTATATAGTATAGAGTGTAGAATGTACATTGGAAATTTGGAAATTGGAAAGCAGGAAGTAAAATAAAATATTTCATGCAGTTACCAGTGAACGCATACCTGCACAGTTACTTATTAGGCGATTATCCATTTTATCATCAGATGTTCTTCTGATATTCTATATATTTTATTTATACCAATACCAAACAATAATTACATACATATTCATTACAATATAACAATAACGTGGAGGACAAGTAAATTGTGAGTGTACACACACATATACACACACAAGATGTTGAAACAATAGTTAAACAAGTGTCATTGTATTATTCCATTGATGATAAAAATTGATTATTAGTGTGAGAGAACACAGAGAACAAAAAAATCTTTTACTGAACCACAGAACTATATTGAAAATTTTCCAAAGTATTTGAGGGTAAAAAATTATGATTTATTTTTTTGTTCATCCATATAGAATCCTTCGAAATAAAATAATTATTTTGAAGATGAAAAATCACAAGGTATGGGTACTGTGCAAAATTTAAATAAATACTACCAATTGTAATTGTAAAGAGAATCTCTAATTCCGATATGCAATATATATATATATATAAATAATATCTCTAGGATCCAGTTTGTATTAAATAAATTAAGCATTTTTATTCAGTTATACTAATTTTAATTGGAGTTGGAGTTATACATATGCACGTGTGAGTGTGCAATATGTTGTAGGTGAGTACACAGTTACACACACACACACACTCGACGCTTTAAACATGTAAAAGATGTTGCTGAGTATCATCGTGAATGATTCTAACACATAGTACAGGTTGTTGGCAGCAATCATACAGGGTTTCAAGTAGCTTTCGACTCATCAAGGACATTGATATTATTATTGTTTGTTGTTTAAATCCCTTGCATAATCATCATATTCTCCTCTCTCTCAATTTTGTATTGTCCCGTATCAGCAAAATTTAATGCAAAATTTCAAATTCCGACTTGAAACCACAGGAAAATGTATAAACAAGTTTCTGAGGAACATAATTCTACATTAAATTTGATTTTTTCGAATTTCGAATTTAAAAAAACTCATTTGACGGCGTATTTGAAAATGCGTTGGATGTAAGATACTGTACAATGTGCACATTGCACGCGAAACATTTCTAAAGGCCTCTCGTTTTACGGTTTTTCTTTTACATTGTTGATTTTTTATTCAGTGTCTCCTACATATGCAATAGCATATGTATAGCATTTGATAACTGATCAAATTCATGTATTCCTGACGCGGATATATGTAAATATTTGAGACAAAATACTTTGTTGTCATGGATTATTGTCCTGTATAGAAGTGGAACGTCTCTCAAAAAAAAAATTGAAGTCCAATTCCGAACAAATTATTTTCGGATGATTTTGAACAGGATAAAAGAATTTCCAAAATTTATCTCCTGGAATTTCTCTCTCCCGAATCTGTGCATTCATTTTTATCGCAGAAACAGAATAATATTTACACAAACAATATATAATTCAGTCATGCCTTGAAACTTGACACTATGATGCATACAAAACATTGCATTAGTACTACTATACTTTTATTTTACTAGGATTATTTTAGTAATAAGTAAGTAGGTATAGATATAACATAGTCAATTAGTCATGATAGGGATTAGTAGACTGCATTTAACTTTAGAATATTTTTTAATTAGGTCAGATAGTTAAAAAAAATGCATAACATAATGCTTTTAGTCTCCTAGAAATCTTCATGTATTAGTAATTAAAATTTCCAGTGATACATTGAACACTTTTTGTACATTTTTTCAAATTGGTCTATAGTGATTAATTAAAATAGTAGTACAGTAAATTGGCTGATTGCTAAACTAGCAGTGTAATACATGTATAGTACTTAATTAGTGAATCTCTTGAAAACGAAAAAAAACAAAAATGATAATCAAAAAAAGGTTTGAAAACATCTTCCGTCCAATTATGTCGTGTCTGAAAAGTATGCCATTTCTATTTTGGAATATGCTCAACGATTAACATTTAGATTTTTTCAATTTGTGCTTGACAGAATGAAGCTACCATTAGACGATGGGGTCGGTCAAGGGGATGGCCCTTCTGATGAAACCCGTGGAGGCGGAGGAATTGAAGTACAACAAGCAAATGGTCCTGCTGCCGCAAATGGTTCTTCAGCAGCCGAACCCGATTTTTCAGAGTATTTATGGATGGAACATGAAGAGGAATTTGACGAGCAAGTAAGGAATTCATACGTATATCCTTACATATACCACAAGTTTTTTTCCCTCAATCAATTTTTTACAATCGGCTACATATACATTTCTGAAACATGTATCTATATGAAATTGATTTTTCTTTTCTTTTTTTGCTCTACAGGTGATGCGAGAACTAGAAGACGAGGAGATGCTTCATTATTATTACGATTTGTACGAGGCCTCTGTTGAGGAAGAAGCGGCTAAAAGAAATAGTGGTAGTGGTAGTACTAGCAATAATAACAATGATAATAGTCATCACCCTAATTCAAGTTCAAGTTCGCATCGACAAGAAGCATCGAATGGGTCACCTGGTTGTTCAATTCGCATTCCTCAACCACCACCTCATCCTAACAGAGCACAACCGCGTTCTAACCCTAATTATCAACGTCCAGGTGATTTAGAAGAAATCACTGGTAGGTTAGATCGTGTATCTTTCGGTAGTAGCCGATTGAATCCAAAGTAAGTCCTTTATAGTATTTACATTATACATACATATAAATGTGTCATGCAATACATTCATTCACACCAAAGAAGTGTTAACGATTTTTTTTTGTTACATACGTTACTAACTGACTCCTTTAACTATCATTATAGTGCGGCAGAATTCGTTCCTCGAATTCCTGGACAAGATCGTAAACCTGATACTTCTAATCCCAATCCTACTCAGCTATCATAGAAAAATCTCCGGAGGACTCTATTCTTTCTCTTATATACAAAAAATATATAAAATAATATAATAATTATGTTGTGTGAACATCACGTTTGAATTCTCATTTGTCATTAAAGTTGTAGAAAGGGCTTCTTGTATTTAAATGAATTGTATCTACCTACCTTATATTAAAAATTTATTATTACTATTAAAACGTTCACATGCACAAAAATGTTATAAATATATACGTATATAGTCGTTTTTCCTTTCCTCCTCATTTCGTTGTTTTTTTTTTTCATTTAAATTTAAATTTAATTTTCATACCTATAGTAAATAAATAGATTTCCTTTTATTTATTTATAAAATGACAAGCATAAATAATATACATGTAGCGTATATTACATATCTTTGTTTCCTCTAATCTTAAATATCCAGGAATTTCATTGCGCATCGCATCACCCATAAATCACCAGTCACAAAAGTGAACATATATAATTTTTGCTACAATACAACTCATTGACGTTGAACAATAGAATGGATTTCTAATGCTATAACACCATTACAATAAATCACTCATCTCATTATCCTACAGTTCTACAGAGTGCACATTACAATTCGTTTCTTTATATTAAGTAAGAAATATCCGACAAATAAAATACCTAGATTTTCAGAATTATTATGCTTTGCAAATCGTATCATTTTAATATATATACTTAATGTATAATAATATCTTTTTACCTGTAACTGTCCACAGTTGAAGCGAGAACGTACATTTAATAGTCTAAAGGTTTCAGTTTGACAGCAGTTTGGACATAAAAGACTAAATAGTTTCAACATGTAAACCACCTTACCACCATTATGATATAGTATACAGTTGTCAAAGTCAAAAATGTGTGAGAATATATACACGCAGATCACGTTATTTTATTTCAACTGCACAAGTCGTTCAACATAAGGATTGTCGTTCACAAAAAAAAACTAGGCCTTAAGATTTTTTAATGAATCCAGATAATGGTGGTGGCCCGAAAGGAGGAGGAGGATTAGTCGAGGTTGTAGATTGCTGGTAAGCTCCAGGAAGAGTTTGAATAGTAGCCAACGGTGTACCAGTAGCCAACGGTGTACCAGTAGCCAACGGTGTACCAGTATCAATAACTGAATTATTGACAAGTGACGGTTGCATTACTGGATGGCGATAGGCGGGCCTTGAAGCTGCTGGACCCATAAAGGGTTGATTTGGTGGAATAGAAGAAAGTGGTGGTGGTGCAAATGGAGACGGTTGATGTTGTTGTTGTTGCTGAGCAAACTGCCCTGCATATGGATTACTCATTGGGGGAGGAAATTCCGGATGAGTATAAACGGACGCATATGGGTTATCAGCGTAACCAGGAGCATTTGGCACTCCCGATGCATTCGGTGGAAATTCTGTTCCGTACTGCTCGTTGGGAGTCATTCCTAGTTGTGGGGGCAAACCGGTTAATGGATGATTGTCCACAAAGACGCCAATAGTTTGATAAATCTCTCTCATGAGCAAAAGCATCGTGTCTTCGGATTCCCTATTAAACAAATTCAAAATATAAATAATTTAGTAATAAATGCCTGTTTATTATATGCATATGTGAATTGACTAATGAATTTTGAAGTATGAAAGCTTAAACAAAAGAATTACCAATAACAAACATGGCTACTAAGAGCAAAAAGGTACTCGTTAAAACTTTCTAGTGGCGCTTCTTGTAAAACGTAATCAATACGCCGACCACCATTCAATTGTCCAATAGTAATCTCATCATCTGACTTTGTACTGGTTTGATCTTGTAATTGTTGCTTTTCAACAGATTTCTTTAGTTCTCCTTCAAGTGCAAGATCAA
The DNA here is from genome assembly GCA_034699125.1 of Gisinianus flammeolus. Lineage (NCBI taxonomy): Eukaryota > Metazoa > Arthropoda > Collembola > Symphypleona > Katiannidae > Gisinianus > Gisinianus flammeolus. The sequence continues at coordinate 8,288 of JAIUND010001109.1, forward strand.
TTTCTTGTTGTAATTTAAGATCTGCATCGGCTCTGCCAAAGCTTGCAATATGATAAAATGTCTTCCAGGTATTCTTAAAAGTTTCCACCATTGTTTGCTTCAAGTCTGTTCCCATCCTAAACATTGCATCTTTAATCTCTGAAAAGAACAAAACCAATTTGATTTTATTAACAAACCATAACAGCTGTGAAAACTAAGTACATACTTAATTTGTTTTAGGTAAAAAACGTGGAATCTCAATAAATTTATGTCACATTATTAATGTGAACTTCAAATTACCCAAATGGAATCGTTTCCTTCCTTTGTGATGTGGAATGACAACGGGTGGATGAGGAAATGAGGGGTCAATCAATGTTTCCATTCTGTACCAAGCAGAAAAAAAGATAATTTTGGACATTTCGTACTTCCCCTTTAAAATTTAAAATAAATACTAAGATTTAAAAAAAAGTAATTACCGATAAGCCACGGGGTCATACGGATGAAATATATTAAAGAATGCTGGGCAGGTCGGGAATCGAAATTCATCCCCCAACTGATCAATTCCTCTCACAGAAATGAATACAGCTGAAAAAAAACATCAAACATTAATTACATATTTTTCTACACATTAAAAATTCACAACATTTCTTTTCATCATCATTGTCTATGGCAGAAGGTTAAAATGAATGAAATCATTGTACCTGTTGGTGACCCCATGGCAAAAAAACATGTTGGGTGAAAATTAAAAGCTGGGTAGACAATTGATGGTTGACCCGTTCCGGCTTGGCCGATAGTATACGAAACCAGTTTAGAAGAGCCAATGGCTGCATCACCACTTTGAAGAGCTGTCGTAGACTCATTGGGCAAGGAAGATTGTTCCGATGAATTCACTTCTTCGTGGGCCTTTGGCATTGCTAAATTGGCAGGTTGATGTGTCAGCAAATCAAAGACGATAAGAGAACCTAAACTGTGTCCACCCAAGCTAACTGACCCATCGTAATGAAGATTTCTCGTCATAAATAAATCGTACATACGATTGATTTCATTTCCAACGGTATCCACAATCCTCTTTTCAAAGAAAACGAGTGCAACAAAAAAAATTTGACATCGTCTTTCATAATGGAGTACCAATCAAAGAATTAAATCTATTTCATTACCTGACAGTAGACAGGACTGGTGTAGTACAAAATATCCAATAAGGTATCATTAGTAAAATGTCTGAGTTTGGGAATACTGTGTAATGTAATGGGCTTGAGTTTCCGGTCTACACCACAGTCCCCATGAAGAGCGGTGTGCCAATAAACGGGTAAAAATTCAATCCTTCCAACCAATCCTTTCTCCAAAGACGTACCAAAATGAGTGTGTAGTAACTGAGCTGATAAACTTCTAAAATCATCCACTGTTTTGAGAGAAAAAGAGGGGAAAATACATTTTATTATTAATTGTACAAAATAAAGAGTATCCAGCACATGTAAAGGTTCTCATTTATTCTATATAGAATAAGAGAAGAAGATAATGATAAATTGATTTATTTATTTTAAATTAATTAAGGATTTACCAGCTTCGACAATGCTCCGAAATTTAAAATCACATATAGCACCAATACCATGAACCAGAAAAACAAGATGATCAATTTGAGTTGATTCTCCATCTTCAATTTGAAATAATTTATCTACTCCACGCTTAACCACACGTGGACGAAGTTGACTTTCCTAAACCGAAAAATGAATTTTACGATAGTAAACCATTGGGAACATTTTTTATAATGAAACAATGCAAAAATAAATGAATAACATACGGGTAAATTTCCCCATTCGTCTGGACTTGCAGCTTGGCAAAAATGAACAATCACATTAGCATTGTGTATAATTATAGCTTCTCCTCCTCCAAGTTCAACTCGGCGCTGCCAAATTCCTGTTGCAATAGCCGATTTGAACTCATCCTATGAAAATAATTAAAACAGTATTAACAATATAATAAATGATACATTAATACTATGGTTAAAACATACTAAAAAAGGTGCTCAACACCAACTACACAGAGTGACACAGACTAACAGTTGAAATTACCTCAATTTGTTGGGCAAATTCTTCCTCGTACGGGATAAACCTGTTATCTAGAGGACCCTTATAAAACCAAGAACAACGTCGAACTTCCGTGGGGGCTTCTTCCCAGTATATAGGCGTTCGAAGTCTGTGTATGACATCCACGTCATATCGACCTCCATCAGTCGCTACCAGTGTAGCCGAGCCACTTGTGCAAGTATCTTCTAAGGCAACTGAATCCAAAAATGAAAAAGGCTTCCAAATGCCTTTCCCTTCAACTTCTTTGTAGTAAAACCAATGATACTGGACAAGTGTGTACTGTAATGGATTGGGCATCGGAGTGCTTGAAGTTTTCAGCGGGGGAGGCTCTCCAAAAACGTAACCTGTCCCAGCGTATTCTTGAGGATAACTTGGAGATAAAGGAGTCCCAACCGATTTATTTACTCCAGATCTAATTAGTAATTACACACACATAAACATAAAACCTATTAGTTTCTCTTTGCTTATTCATTCTACAAATGATACTTTAGAATTTATAATGTACGATTACTAAAATTAGTAATTTTACTAAATTTCTTACACATTGGAAGTTCCTAGTGAAGATTGTGGAGGCTGTGAAGTTAAATTTCCCATACTTGCCATCTGCGGTACATTTGTTAAAAGGCCTGGATATTGTGCGTACTGTGGTCGGTTTTTTCCAAGTCGATACTTGTTTGATGAACCTGAATGTTGAAAAGATGTTAGATTAAAAACATCAGCATAAATGAGATTGAGATTGTCTAAGGCAAAGGTTCAAACACCCCTACACATAATCTGTTCATGACATTTTTGCATACTTTTCTTGCCATGCCATGGAATAGAATAGAATGGAAAGATATATGTGATGAATGAATTACAATAGTAAAGTATTTTCAAATTAGAAGACATAAGAAAAGCAAGGATTTTAAAGATATGCTACAGATCTGTATATAATATGATGGATCCTATTCAAATTACATACATAGATGTTGAGACCTCAAATTTATGCAATAAACAAAATACAAAAATTCATTTCAAATATGAAATCTCCACGTGTTTCCCTGCACACACACCTGTATCGTATTAATTAATTAGTGTTGATAAAACGTAGTTAATACTAGTAATAGTACGAACACTACGAACAAGAGTATTTTGTATGGCAAACACTAAATAATAGTAACAGCAACAAGTAACAAGAAAAGCACTAAAAGGGTGATGAAACGTTACCCAATTCTTGCTATCTTGCATTTTCGCAATGAAGATTAAACTTTGAGGCTTTGAAATTGCCTACGAGCGCATACATGACTCACAGGACGAGTTAATACTAAAGAGCGGTTTTAACTAAAATACAGATGAGATGCGAAGAGATGTGCGTGCGGAAACAACGACACAAATTTTAGCACAAATAAATATGCTACGTCAAAACTAAAAACAAACGTACCTAAGCAGATTATGATACGCAATACGAAAAAAAAGTGTATATATATTATATTTATGTCCTCGTCATCAGTTTCCGCTTAAAATTCAAACAGTATATGTACAGGACTTACAAAGATATTTTCAAAGAATCAGTGTTGCAATCTATAGTTCAGTGTAGCTGATATATGGCATACCTACTCTTCTACACCTTTAAACAGCAGTATTTGCTGCACTGAATGTGAAGCTTGGCTACATATAATTAGAATTCTCTGTACTTGATAGAATTAAATTTCTCGTACACATACAATTTGTGCATATGATACAAATACTATAAAAATTATAAAAATAGTAATACCTTGAGTGTGCACATTTCCTGTTGAACTAGGTCCAACATCCTGAGTAGTAGTAAGCGTAGCAGGCGGTTTGACTGTCGAAGAATTCGCTAATGGATTGAGAATCGGAGTTTGTCTTGAAGACTCAGCTATAGGAGGTGACGGGGTTACAGATGAATCAAATGTTGTGGCTTCTTGGGTTGGTTGTAGAATAGAAGGAGAAAATATGGATGGTGTGGAATGGGGTACAAATGCTTCGTTTATTCCAATAGCAGAACTAGTAAGAACGGATGTAGATGCAAATTGATTTGATGTTCCTTCTAATGATGGATTGATATTGAATGTATTTGTGGTTGTTGTTGTTATTGTTGATATTGGTGGTAGACTAGAATCGACTCCAAAAGAAGAACTCAAATTGAGTGATGCTGATAGCGTTGGAGGTTGAATAGAAAGTTGAAAATCCGTTATGACGGATGACGTATGGATATTAAATGGATCGTTTATTGATTGTTGTGCTGCATTCACAGAAAATAATGAAATATTTTCTAGGATGACATTTTCGGTTTCAAGGACTCTTGACGTCAAAGGTACTACAGATGACGGTGGTTTACTTAATTCTGATGACTCAGTAGAAGTAGCAAAAGGAGAAGTCAGAGATACTGGAAGCAGTGAGGCCAAAGGATCATTTCCATCAGTTCCTTCAGGTTTTTTAAAATACGAAATAAATGTTGAATCCCGAACAACTTTTGCTGCTTCCGAAGTTTTTGCCGTTGCAGTTGCTCGTATACTATCAAATAATGTCACATTCTGTAATGTTGATGACAAACTGGAAGTTGGAGTAGGCACTAGGAAAGGCGGCTCTTCAGTTAATCCGTCATCATTTTGTAAATCAATTTCGTCAGTGGCTTCTACAAATCAAAATAAAAATACAGTTAATGAAATTATTCAATAAAGATTTACAACTTTAACAGTATAATAATATTGACATGCGGCAAACAAAATATAACATATCCCTATACACATTCACTTTCATAAAAGCAAACTCAGTGAAATTTCTTTCACAAACCCACTAACATTAATAAATGTTTTGAACCCACTACATACATACCATTACATACAACTAATATTATAGAGATATTAACAATGAGTATTGAGCATCCGTCTTTGATGCAGTAATGCAAGTTTGTCAGTATTGCTAAGTAAATAAGTACCATATGAGCTATGGTATCACCCTTGGATAACAATCAAAAAAAGAGAGCGTATGGACTGATTACCTACTAATGTATTATGTAAGAGCCCTATAAGTTAAAATGCGTTTTTATTTTTTTATGTTTATTTGTCTCTCGTTAGTAGCACGTTTGTGAATTTGAAATTCAGAATTTGAAATCCATATGTAACTATAGTTAATACATTCATTCGTCTTCTAAGAAAATCCATAAAAAAAATCCTCAAATATTCGCACCTTTTTATAAATTGGTTGAGAGCTTAGGCCTTGATACCATATTTAAACCCTCTACTGTACACTCATAGTTGAGATATTCCTTGTTTACTCAAAAGTTTCCCAGTACGGAGAAGATGCTACACGAATGACAGTTGTTGCATGAATAATTTACTCTTACCTCCTCCGACTACAAACTTTTACGCGTGAGTTTAGGAGGAAACAGTCATTACTGACTCAAGTGGATGACACTGTCGAAGAATCAATAAATCTGAAAACTATCCAACTTGTGGTAATTCTTGGTAGTTCAAAAACAGAAAAGAATATGTTGACGTCTTTTTCTATTATAAACTTTTTGGAAAGATTTACATGTGTACTTTGCCTGCTTATATATTGTTACAGCATTTATTAATTATTATTTAGTACATACCGGTATACTACACTATACTATGATATGATGACTTCATGCTTTTGCAATGTCAACAGCGGAACTTGCATACAAATAATAGTTTTTCTAAGCCCATACATATCGTATTTTACATATCATCTATCTGCACTGAGTGCACCACATCTTGCTTGCTCTTGACTGAGGAATATTATGAGGAAAAATCTCAAATGTCAATGCTTTATATATATTTTTTGGTATACTTGACAACAATAATAATTATTCCAATCATGATGCGTCACGTATATTTAGTTGATTTCAAACCATTTCAGTTTTAAAGCCACTGACGATGAGTGTTTTAAATTGTTTTGTGAGCTTGAATGTACAATATGAATAGGCATACTAATTACTGTCATTTTTTCAAATGATATACGGGATGGATGCGTAACAACTACTACTACTACCTCACTAACTGCTTGATTTACTTGATGAACAACTTCCAAATGTTACATAAATGTTTATGTCTGAATACATAAACAAGGTAAATTCATGGGCTCATTACAGCGTGAAACTTGTGAGCTAAATAGGTTAGAGCTGGAAAGGAAGTTGTTCCGATAACACTCAATATATATACATACATATTACATATATATATACATATCATTATTATATTTTATGTCACCGGCATAAATATTTATATGTATGTACACACACTTCTTCTCATACGATCCTATACATGACACCCATGACATTAGAGTTTCACGTACGTGCGTCTCCTATTCATTCACTTTATATTGAAAAGTAATATTCCCAAATCTTGGGTAATATCCGGTCATATCATCATCCAGCAAATAAACACCACCTCATTCCTCTCTCTCTCTCTTTCTCTGAATTACTAATCAAATCTCTACCTATATTTTCTCTGCGTTTCTTCTACTCAATCCTAACACTAACATTAAAGGATTTTAATGAGCAACAAGCTTAACTCTCTTCAATTTTTTTTAGGATCACAACAAAGCTACCTTCTTCCCAAAGATCATCTTCTTAAAAACGTTGAGTGTATAACAGTGTCATTATTAAAAATTCCCATTTATTTATTTTGTCACTTCTCAACCCACAGTTAAATTATTTGTTTAATTGCAATAGTGTTCCTAATTTCTGCTGTATGGTGAAATAAACTCAAAATGTGGAAAAGAAATACTATATTTCTCCTGTGTGTATTTCTAACGGTTTCAAATGCATGGGGTATTTTGAACTCTGCAAAATTCCATGCACCAGGTAAAATTTCTTGAACAGAAAAAGGAATATCAACTAATCATAATTTGGTGTAGAGTGTAGAATGTGTAGATACATAGAGAGTTTACTTTTTTCTTTACATTCCAAAAAATAGATGATCCGGAATTGCCAAATATTTCTAAAAATGATTACAACCACGTTTTAATGGAAAATCCACTAGAAAATCAGCATCAATCTCAAATTTCCTTTACCAACCCATATGATTTACAGCATGTAGTGAATACAGGTGAAACCTTACTTTGATTTTCTGTCCATACTAAGACTGACTCACAAACTCTGAAGCGAAAACTAAACATTTCACTGATTTTTTTTTATAAAGGCCCTAGCGTGGAAAATTCTAAAATGTCAAACGGAATCCAAATTGAGGTTAGTTTTTTAAATAAATGAAAACTGCACATTGTTGTAAAACTCCAGTCACACCACACACACACACAACCACTCAAATATAGACACATAAATTCAAAACTATATTATTTACAATAAGTGTATAAGATGAATAAAAAATGTATATACCTATTGAAACGAAATTTATTTATGACCAGCTGAGTTCAACAACTAATCTGACAGGATCAAGCGGGCAACTGATATATTTCGTTGTAAAAAACCTGGGAAGAGAGGATGAATTTATACATATTAATGTTAGTGATGAAAAGGGTTATGCACAAGAAGTTCCTCCAACCGAGTAAGCACACTTTTTTGTAGTTTCATTTAATGAGGAAGGTTTTGAATGTGAAATATATATGTTTAACACAGTATATAATACATTTCGACTATCGTATTTCCAAATACTTATCTGACATTTAGTTTTTATCTACCGAGTGGATCATCACAAGAAGTGTCAGTTCGTATGAACTATCCGACAAATGTTACTCCTGGATCTCCAGATATGATAACAATTAAAGCAAGTGGTAAGAGAAATACAGTGAAAAGAAGTGCGTACTACTACCCAGGAACGGAAGTAAGTTTGACATTTAAAATTATATGGAAATATCCATCTACGTGCATGTATATAAGGACAATTTAAACATACATATACAAATAAATATACAATTTACGATATGACATGCAATCATTTTTATAGCACGAATACAGTCAATATGAACCATTTTGCTATGATCGATATGTAACTGGTAGCTGTCGATATCGGACAGATCCATATGATTGTGATCAGTACAAATGGACTGCCTACGCCACCGTTCAAAACTCTGGAGGTTATTATCATACGTCATACTTACAGCATAAAATACTTTCAAATCTTAATCTTAATCTTACAATTTATACATGGCCTTGCTGGTGCTAACTTAAACTTATGTATTACTTTCATTTCATATAGGAATTCAACAACTTCGATCCATCCCCGAAGGGCTGTATGTACCACCAGAATTTCATCCGGGTACAAGGGATCGTCTTCGTGTGTACCTGTCTGTATCGTGCTGTATACCTATTGTTCAATTTCTCAGCGTCAATCCATACTATCCTAATGTTGGTAACGCTTGCATTGTGGACGTTCGAGGTAATTTATGACTTTGAGCTACACAAATTCAATTTGAATAATGAAGTACATAATATAAACAAAATAGAAGTAACCAAAATCTATTTTGATGTTACAGAGTTGCAAGGACTCAATCCAGCAGAAATTGCAGGAATAGTGATTGGAGTTGTCGCTCTTGTCATCATCATTATTGTTATAATTGCTCTGTTGATAAGACGGAAAAGGAATCGGACCATCATGGTTGGTCATGCTACAACGAAAACCCGAGAGACTACATCCAGGGAATAATATAATACATAATGACATTTGTTTTTGTTACAACTTAAGAGTGAGAGTCAAGTTTGAAGTTTTTGAAAGTAGACTGTTTTTTTACTACAATTATACATACCTATTCTGAATACTGAATACGTGTACGTAGTTCATATTTTACTTACGACTGTATATATTACGTAATTATGTATATTTTTTCCTGTCTATGTACACGCATGTAAATATATCAAGTGGAAGAAAACGAATAAATGTAATCACGAGGAAAAACAAATGAGTCATATACCAAATGTAATAGGTATACATATGACGTTTGAATACCTATCGCGACAATACTAATTTGTTAACGAGTGCTTTATACAAAAAAAAAAAAATTATGAATGAAATAAAAACAATGTTGGATTGACCATGTCTAAAGGACTAATTGTTGCTGATTTCAATATGTATCTGACCTACAATTTATAAATAACGTACCATTATTATTATAGTCATGTTTACAGAGAAGAAAGAGAATGCTTATGGGTAAATTAAATTAATGAAAAATATAGGGAAAGGGACAAACCTGGAGTATTTTTTAATATCTCTTGTTGAACAGCAACTGGGACCAGAAGTCGGGCATCGGAGAAGTCATCAAAAGAAAAACCCGTTGAAGCAGCCGTCAATAATGAATTTTTATGTTTATTTTTATCAGTGGAATTTTTATCAGCCATAATTTAATTATGTATATACATAAAAAACAATGAATTTTTTGCTCCTGCTGACGTGTTACTTGTGTTTTTTTTTTGAGAAAAAAATAATTGTAAATCAACAAATGGTTTTAGAATGAATGTAGAAAAAAAAGATTTCTTGTTCCCGTTTTGGTTTTGGTGGTCGTACTCGTCGTTTATATCCGAATAAATGACCATATGTACACTTGAAATACGTAAGACAGAAATCTACGTTCACTACATACACTTTCAGTGGGAATCTCTACAATTTCATTTAAATAGTCACTTATCTCTCTTCACATATCTAAATGTCAAATCTACTTAATTGTAACAACATTTAAAAAGTTGCCAATCGCCAAAAACTTGAATAATTAAATTGAGTTTAACTTTAAAATTACGCGACCACTTTTCCTTAGTTCCTTTTCTCGTTACTAGATGCCTCTACTGACGATTTTTGTCGATTATAATTTAAGGGATAATTAGACTATTTTATTTTATTTTATTTCCTCTCTGCGTCAAAACTGTCAAAGTTTTTACAAAAATCCCAAATCCCAAAACCACTTGAATTTCATGAAGTGGATTAAGTAATTTACCAATTAATGATGCTTTGATGTTTGTAAAAGTTTTGATTGCCGTATGGGAAGTGTAGTTTCAATTGGGTATGCTTTTACGCAATTTCCTTTTGTACATGTATATTGTTTGCAGTTTGCAGTTTTGTAGGAAGAAAAGCATTCTTTAATGATCAATTTATTACAAACCAATTTCATTTTCCATTCACAAATAGTCATCGTAATGATTGTAGAAAGTAAATAATCAAAATCAAATGGCTTGAGATAATTTTATAATATAGGATAGAAAAAGACATCATAAAATATTATAAGATGGGCAAATAAATAAATATATGTATATAGGGGTAATGTAAAAAAATAACAACAAAATTTGCCAGGGCATGAATATATTTACACATACATGCTCAGGTACAGAGTTACAGACCTGTGTGCTGTGTGTATAAGGTGTACAGGAATTGAGTGAAAATGGCAAAGTGATATTTCGTTTGTTGAGAGAAGGTGGTCATTGCCTCTGGCATACAATTCTGTCTTCGAGTCTTCATATTCTTTTACTTTATATGTCCAAGTACCGCAAATCATTAACTCAGTGTTTTGAGAATCTTGTAAAGTGCAACAACAGCCAACAATAATATAATATGGGTGCTTATTGGATATTCGTGAAACCGCTCGCGTTTCTATTGTGTACCATCGTTCTCTCTGGTAAGCAAATTTTTTAGTATTTTTTTGTTTAAATACCCGATCCAATCCATTTCGCATTACCCCAACTCATTCATTTTCCATACTCAGGTACTTTTTACCTTACGTTACGTATATACATAGATACGAATAGATACCATCAATTTGTGTGTTCATTCAGCAGCCAAAAAAATCCTCTTCACAAAAACTAAAAAGGTCTTCGGCTTTTGGAAATCCAAAAGATTCCAAAAAAAAAAAAAGACAATCTACTTAGTTATTGATTGCAAACTCTACTTTTCTCTACTTTTAATGATTCTAAAGGAAATTTAAAAAAAGAAGATGAGATCTGATAGAAAATTCGAATTTAAATTTATATGTTTACCGTAGGATTTAATCAAGTGATGAACATAAGTACATTGTTAACTATCTACCAGCTACAGCTGAATCCCCCTCAACTATATATATACAGATTATTACAGATATACACAAAACTAAAGCTTATAATTTGAAAATGTATATACATACGACATACGATATAGTAGCCCAAATAATTTTATCCAGACTTTAGAGGAACGACCAGACAAATTTCTTTATACATGTACATATAGTTAGACCTTGAGAATGAAATCGGTGAAAAACTTATTCTCTCTCTCTCTCTTTCTCTCTCTCTCTCTCTAAAGTTCATCTCATCCCCAGGTTTTCCGTGTCGTAAAAGTGATACTCTTATCCCTCGTCATTTTGCTCCAATCTCTTTGAGTATTTTCATATGTATATATATGGTACATTTACTCTTACTTACTGCATACGGTGATTCGCTCGTTCGAGCAACTTAATATTGTGAACAGGGAAACATCAGCAGTAGCTTCCTCTTTGCAATCATTTGAGTTTAATCCTTTCAGCACGATCAGGTTTCTTGCACCGTAATCATGGAAGAACTAGCCATTTCCCATGAAAAAAAAATGTGCACAGTGTAACTATACATGAAGAAGATATGAGTCGTATACATACGTATTACGTATATATAGTGGTAGTTGTAGTTCCATTGGAAAATGTAAACGAGTTACCGTATAATCGTATAGATATAACAGAGGATCAGTTCAGTGCCTGTGTGTGTATATGTGTGTGTATGTGTGTAGTCATCAGACACAGACCTGTAAAAAGTAAAAAGGAAAATGGAAAAAACAAAGTTTGCTAAATTCTCCTACAATATATAATCTTGATAAAGGCTAAATACATTCTTCCCTACAAACATTTCACAAGCACATATGTGCATGTGGATTTTGTGTTACATGAATATTGGCAATCGAAAATATGACTGGATCACTAGCAGGCAGGCAGGCAGGCAGACAGACAAGGCAAATTCCAAATTTCATTTAAAGTAAAGTCCTCAAGTAAGTACTCTTCATAACACTGTATACGTATACATCGTCATATACAGACAGAGTAGTCAAATTTAGTTGGTTTTCTACTTTATTATATTTACACTCTCCGTATAAATCATCATGCAAGTACATATTATGTAGAGATGTGTATACATACATAGCATCCAGTATTTAAAGGGCTATAGAAAATGTGACTCTCTATATTCGTATTTCGTATGCATTATCGTACATGTGTATAGGACTTTTTAGGCGTATGCACATAATTTTATTGGTTCCTATATATAGGATATAGGTTTGAGTAGTGGTGTCAGAAAAAAAAGTGGAGTATGTACTTGCTCTTGTAGGTAGAGGAAAAAGTGCTGCTCACGAGGAATTTTAGTGTCACGAAATTGGATTTTAAGATGAATGACGACAACTCTCAGGATAAAGTATACTACAACTGCATGAAATAGTTCACATTCGCAAAAGAGATGATTGCATTTACCAATGTGCCTGACGATGTGTGTGTGCAAACTGTGCAAGGAAAGTGTTGAGGCAAAATGAAGGGAGTAAGAACTAGAGAAAAATAGTTTGGATCTCCATTCCAAGTCTCTCACACACTTACTCTCCCTCTCTCTCTCTCATTCTCTCACTCTCTTTTGCTGGAAGCGCTGACCGCGGAAAACATTTTCTTCTATCTCTTGTAATAAAAAAGAGGAAGTGTAGAGCTTATTGAGTCATAGGGTGAGAGAGAGAGAGAGATTCACACACACACACACACACTCACTGACAAATAAAGTTATGGAAGAAAACGAGACTGGACGGTACGGGGAAACTTTTTCTGATAAGAATATTAACGGTACTATAAATGTAACCAAACTTCTTCATTCTTATTCCTATGAAATCCTTCGTGTTTCTAAACTAGAGTGTGTATGTAAAGTACGATATGTATGCATATTCACACAAAATATGTAATTATATATAACACCTTTTAGTTCAACCAACTCTCAATCTACCTATGTGTAACTATATGTAACTAACAAGATTATATATTCTGTAGATCGAGGAGTTGCGGAGCAAAAACACAACACATAAACATTCTTGAATAGAGAATCTTAAGTCTATCTGTATATACAGATATCATTACAGATTATAGATAGAAAAAAAAACCACATTTTCTATACTAGGTCATAAAAAAATCCCGTGCCGGTTCTATGACAATTACAGTAGAACCAACCGTCTAGAATGTCTAGAGATACCAGAATTCTATTAAGAACGAACAAGTCTCGGCAGGAGCAGTAGGAGTTGCTATTCACTTTAGTATTATTATGTAATAGAAGATGACTCTCGTAGGAAATGTGTTCCCACACATTGAAAGGTAAAGGGGAAAGAAGAAGTAAAACGACACTTTGAGATCTTCTAAAATGAAATAATCATAAATCCAGGTTGAAACTTCAAGTGAGTCAGTAGTCTGTTGTCAGTAGTTTACTTGTCTTTTCGATCTTTTTTCCTGGGATTTCCTTACTTCATGTCCAGGTACTTAATACGTATATCTATATAGACATCTCGTTTCGTGTACAGAAAACTTGTGCAGAATCTACAATCTACATTCTACATTCTACACTGTGTAGAAAACTAGACGCTTGTCGTAATATTTGAGTTGTGTACAAAAATATACGTACTTACATATCTGTCAGGTACATATATACATGCAACGTAAGTTTACTACCTATATATATTATTATACTTTTCCTCGTTTTGTCTCTGCGAGTATAAAACGGATTTATCTGAAGTGACTTGACAGCAGCACTCAGTTTTCTTTCCCGTCCATATGTGTGTATAAAAAGTATAAATATCTCTCTCTACCTACAAATATGATACGTCTATCTGTCATCTGTACATGTATGTATAGAATGTGTGTAGACTTTGATACACATGAAATCCTGATACATTTTTCAGTAAGATCATCTTGAGCTCCTCTGGTTTACTCACAACCGACACACGGACACAACTCAACTTCAACAAGAAGATTGGATTACTCATCTTTGATACACGGAATTACTATCTGTATTATCTGTATATAGTCTGTAGTCTGAGACTCTGAGACTATTTAGTCTCTTCTATGAATTCTACCATCTATAATTTCATATTATCTTTCCCCCCAACTATCTGTACATTTCTTATACTCTATCCATTACTAATCAAGGTAAACAGTCTAGAAAAGAAACAAATGAGGAACATATTTCGCTCTTGGTATAGTCTCTTCAGTCATCTCCTGTCACATGTCTCCATCCACTAGCCACATTCACTACATGAGATAGATAATTCAAACGTATATAAAACATAAAATCCCACGTACACGATACAAAAATCTCATTCACTTCTGTCACAGTTTTTCAATCAAGTTCAACTCTAATAAAAGAGATGTGGAAGTGGTAGAGGAAGCCTAATCAAAAGAAGATGTGTTTTTCCCCATACATAACTGTATGAGGAGAGAACATACGATATACATGTGAAATACATATACGAATACTTACAAGAAAATAGGGATGGCTATATATATATATATACATAAACCGATGGAGGAAACCACCTAAAAGATCCTTTTTGTTCTAGGTGGTTTTTTGAGTGGCAGCCGCAATCATATATTTCTAACCATCATATCATATCATATCATATCCATTACATTTATATCGTATGTATGTACATATCGTACATGTACAAGATGATATTGTTGTCATACCTCTGCTCTCGACTCTATCACTCATTCTCATTCTAAAACTAAAAAAAAATTCATCCTCAAACAATCTCGTAAAAGAATATAGAACATGAATCTAAATGTATCTATATACATATGTATACCTAATTGGATATTTAATCTTAATATAAAAAAACGCAGTCATCTTTCTTTTGTGCATTTTTATAATGTCTATTCATATTCTCTAGTCAGGAATCGACTCACGATCAGAAACAAATGTGTGGTGGATAAATATATTACATGAACAAAGGTATTACATTTTGTACCCAATCAATAGCTATCTGAAATTGCTATTTGCAATTTGGGATTCATACGTATATACATATAGTCAACACCGCGAAATTCTTCAGCATACATGTTATAGCAAGCTATACGCACTTTGATTTAAAATTTGTTTCTGAGAAGTCTCAGTGAGAACTATAAATTAGACATACATATAGGGAATTCAAGAAAAAATGTCTAGAGACATTTATTAATTTCCTCTGGTATATACATAATATATATGGAGAAAAAAAACCCTAAAATAAGGTGTATGCATTTTTATTTTCTTCATATTTTCTGAGATACATATCTGTGTCAATCCAGATTTGAGATGAAAGCTATCGTATATAGTTGTGCTTGTCACTCCTCTCGGTCTCTCGGTCTCTCATTGGGAGGAGATGAACCGATTATATTTTACGAGAATGTCTATGAAATGTATACGGAATAAGATATTTTTGTACATATGTAAGTTTGTACATACATACACATTGTTGGAAGTATCTACCATACATACATATATTTATATACTTAGGGAAAATGTTCATGAAATATTTCTCATCCGTCACATGATGTTCCCAGTATATATAGTTTGCCACTGGAACGAGAACTGGAAATCCCCGAGTGAACGTATAACCTCTCGCTTTCTTTCTCTCTCTTTCTCTCTCGCTCTCTTTCTCCTTGATATAATATTCTTCTTCAATAGTCGAGCCTACCGCTGTGCAAGTGCCAAGTGTTGCAGAACAGTCAAAAGCTCAAAGCTCAAACCATTTCAATTCCAGTTTTGGCATTAGTTTCTCTTTCATTTCCCCCTTCTGCTCGCTCTCTCTCTCGCTCTCTCTCTCATTCTTTCTCCCTCGTATTTTCCTATTTTTTCTATATATTCCACTCTCTTTTGTCTTTTACTTTTCTCGTTTTTTTTTTTTTTTTGGAAATGTCCATGGACTTTTCCTATAATTTTTTCTCAGGAAAAAACTCACAGAGATTACATATACAGATACATACACACCAAGCATGTAGGTATACATATGAATGAAATAGACGATTGAGACTCCAGGCGGTACTAAAACACTCGCTGTGGTAAGACTTTTGATACGACGAATGAACCTACAAAATGCTCATTGTCATTCTGGAGAGAAAAATTGAGGGAGTCAATGTGATAATAAGAAAAAAAGAATTAAAGGATCGAAATAAAAATAAAATCCATGCTGAGTCCCAACTCTCACGCCTTCCCGCAAGCTCTCTCGGTCTTCAATCTATATTGTATAGCATGTACAGATATAAGTATGTAATATAACTATTTTATTTAACTAAAATTATTTATATGTAAAAGGACTATAACAAAACATCAATTCATATGTACAAGCGATATGTACTCTGTCTTTTTTTTACTTTTATTTCTTTTACTTGAATTGAATTTCACTTAAAAAAAAGAAGCTATACAGAACTTTCCAGAGGGTTTATTTCAATCAATAAAACGTTAGTGTGGAAACTATTACCTATACGATACGACACACACACACATTTCACCACAATTTTATATTCAGTTGAGCAGTATCGAGGATCTCGAGCCAAATTTTTCATTGCCTTTGCTTTTGCTGGAACTCTGTAAGTACATGTATATATATATATATATTTGTGTGTGTGTGTGTTGGAACTAAAATCACAGATTTCACTGTTCAACTGCGTATAAAATAATATCCTAGGCAGTACTGATATAAAACCGTGTTCTATGCCAATTTGTATGTAAGTCACCCTTCACAGCACACTTTCCACAGTTTCTCCATTTTTTTTCGTTTGCAGATTTCTTCAAGAGAGAGAGATGAAAATATATATTATTATTGAATTTTTTTACTCTTCTATGTGGAAATATTGTTTTTAATTTCAAATTATTATAGAGACAGAATGTTGCAAAACAAATTATTTTGAAAACCTCATCTTTCATATATATGAACAGCTGAGCTGTTACAGCACTGATCCACATTTATGTATATGAGAAATTCTCATTGAGAATTGAAAATGGACCTGCTTAATTTTGGATTTGGATTGAGTTCATGTACACTGCCTAAATAGCAGAATCTTTGCAATGGAAAAAAAGAGAGTACATTCATAAATAAATAAAAAGTTGGTGAGGAATAATAATAGAAAAGATGGAAATTGAAATCAAATGTGAAGAGAGAAGGAGAGAGAGAGAGAGAGAGAGAGAGAGAAATAACGACAATGATAATGATGATGGGGGGAAATCAAAAATCAAAATAAATGATTCAGCAGAGTAAGATGGACTTAATGAGCATTCTTCCATCCATTCATTCATTCAATGTCGCCTTCCGAGTTTGGAGTCACACAGACTTTGGACTAGGACAAATTAAGGCGAGATGCATGTCAAGAATGACAGTTTTTGCGTAAGGCCAAAGACATTTTCTCATATGATGGATCTGTTTATGTGTGTGACGACGAGGAAAGGAGAGAGAGAAAAAAAGATGCTGGGCGCAAAGGACAGCAAGCATATTCAAACATCAACAACTTCCATAATATAATATGTACCCACCACTATTCATTATTAATGCCAGATTTATCTTTTCATTTTCATACTTACATACATGCATTCACTGAGAGTCTGATAGTCTCTGTATACTCTGTATATTTCACATAATAGTTTCTGGCAGCAGATCAGTAATCATGTCAAAAGAAAATAAGGGATTTCATGGGCGATGCGCGTAAATGTACGCACATACACATGTGCATATATATATTTGTAGGAAAACATTTGTAATTTGTATATGATGTGGTCTCGCCAGTCTGGTAGAGTTGGAATTTGGAAGTAAGTCAGCAGGACTGAGTACAGATTGACTGTAGACTGTAGACTCTACAGTGTAGACTATAGAAGGTGATAAAGTGCTGAACAAATACGTATATATATATAATGTATATATACGTATGTTGTATGTACATACATGTAGGCATATAATTTACTATTTACAAGGAGTATATGTACACAAGCGGAGTATCTTCATGTGCACTCTCCGAATTCCCAATGTAATGGAGAGTTTCTATTCACAAAATATACACATAGTTGATTTGCATTCGAGGAGTTTCGAATTGAGACAAATTAGATAAAGTGAAAATGTTTAAATCTTGGCTAATTCCATGCAATTGATGCAATACAATCTCTAAAACCAAAAGCAATCTCATGATCAATCTAGTTCTAAATCCATAACTATTAACTTTAACTGTATGTATATTTGTATTTGTATAGAAAGAGAGCCATTGCCAAAAAAACAACGAACAATCCCCACAGTGATTTTACAATCGTTTTTATGGACAGAGAAGAGAGAGACTTTGTTAAACTTGGAGTTGAGCGTCTTGGAATTAAGTAGAATTAGAATGAAGCTTGTATATATATGTTAATGTGTAAAATTTGGGTAAAAGTGGAAAGTGCGGAGTGTGGGGGCCTGGGAGAATAGTTGAGACGATAGAGAAAGAGATAGAGTGTATGGATATATATATGTGTGTGTGTGTACTTATGTTTTGTGTGTTCGAGGACACACACAACGACACAACAGCTGTAACCTTGTAAACCACCGGGACAAATGTGTGTGTGTGTGTCTTCGACGGCGTTTTTCCTCTCCACTGGAAGTCAAGACAACTCATGTGTGAAATGGAGCGACAGCGAGAGCAATAGCAATTCATTTCACTCCCACTTTTCTTCGTACTTGCCAGCAAAATATCGATTGACACCCGTCCTAGAGAATAGACGAAAAACTCTCTCTCTTTCTCTCTCTCTCTCTTTCTCTCTGACTCTTATACACATATCTTCATCGCACTCCATGTAAACAATCCGAGGTGATTGCTGGCTACTCCTGGCAATTCTTGAGGACGATCATCATTTTCCACTATCCCACCTACAGAATCAGAAAAATACGCACGTTTTACTCTCTTCAATTTAATGACTTTCTTGCCCCAAAAAACTTTTGGAATTCTTTCATACAGACACACACTATAGACCGAGGGAAGAAAGAGAGAAAGAGAGAGAGAAAGATAGAGAGAAAGAGAGAGAGAAAGAGAGAGAGAAAGAGAGAGCATGAGGGAAATTATTGGAGAGAAAAAAGTGAAAGAGAATCTTTTTCTCGCTTCACTTGATTAACTCGATCGTAAATGAAAAGTTCCACAATCTAAGAGAATCTACAGTGCACTTGTTCAAGCAATTAGTTTAATCCCCGAAGAAATGTTAATGACATTACGAATGCACTCGGGTGATTCACATGGCAATTCACATGGTTGACCTACCTACATATCTCTTTCTCTCTAGTCCACATTTTACTTGTTTTAATAGGCCATTCCGCACTCTTATGAGTCATTCAGACCCCATCTACAGATATATCGATGTATCTGTAGAACCATTTATATAAAATCTGTAGGTTCGACATGGTTAAATGTACTCCCAAACAAATATCAAAATTAAGATGATAAAAACTTTTTTCCTCCGCTTTCATCTAGATAGAATCAATAGATTTGAGTGCTCGTTAGTGAAGCCGATTGCTGATTCCTCTCGATTCTCATATAACTGGAAACTGTGAGCATTCAAAGACAGTTGAAATTGAAGGTATATATATAGAATTCTCATATCGTACAGAAATATATCGTACGTTCAGTCTCTCAGTCGTCAGGAGCCTTTGACTATACGAAATACGGAACACTCATCAAAACATAAGTATGTACATATATACGATAGCAAACCTCATAATTATATATAGAAAGATCCTTTCAAATTCAAATCTTTAGTCCACTGTACTAAAAACATTTTGTTGAAACTCAATTAAAACTAAATACAGATTTCAGATCAAAGTTAATATTAAAACAGTTGAGTGAATGGGGGAAAATGTAAAAGTATTTCAGGACTAATTTCCTGTATTTCGAAATATTTTGTTGTCTGTTTTGATTTCCATTTCATAATTTGATTACCCCTGAATCATTGCTATAATTGGAAAATTGGGAATTATACAGAGATTTCAAAATTTCTTCCCTTTTTTTCTTCATAAAAAACCGTAAACGTTGTTGCAAAATAAGTTGAGCCTGAGAAGTTAAAACGGCTCTCATTTTTATGTAACAAGACAAACATTGGAAATAGGTACAATGAATATTTTGAAGATATTTTGGCCTTCACCTCCACAAAAGTTTTAATGTCCATACATTTTCCTTGTCCCTGAAGACACTTTTGAGTTCTGGGGAAATTGAGCGAGACTTGTACTATAATTCATAACAATTAGACTTTTGGGAATATTATGATTGTATTGTTGTAAGTGCTCTCACTGAACCTGAAGTCGGAGTCTCACAATCAGTTTGAACGCTTTGCCAGTTGTATAAAGAGAAAAAGGAGTCTACTGGTATTTATCTCCAGAGTTTCTGTGTTTCTATATACGAGAAACGTATACCTTCAATTCTTTCCATGAAGTGAAAAAAACTTGGAGAAAAGAAGAAAAAGTGTGTATTATGTCTAAGTATATATAAACTCTAGAATGGAGATGGCTCATGGTTTCATAGGAGAGTAGGAGAGAGCTAATGGTGACCTTTAGAAGAGGAAAAGTGGAAGATTGGACATTTGGAAAAGAATAGCTCCGGTGTAATATCTGTAATGGTTAAGGGGATTGCCTATATACGAATTTTTAAAAATGTTGCATCATCCTCTTTTCCCAGTTTTTCCATGTTCAATGTTCATTTGTCTATCTTATATACTGCTTTGCCCCTTCCCCAAAGTTTTTTTTGGGGGGGAAGGGATAATTAATGGAAAATCCTCATTGGAGCAGTTTTTTAACAAACACTCTTTTGGTCACTATGTGATATATATTTTTAAATATGTAACTAACTCTATTTGCGTATTTCAGTGTCTGTATTGCATATAAGTAGATTGACTGTTTAGACACGGGGAATAAATGGAAACTTGGGTCGAAGGATTTTTTTTTTTACAGAATTCGAATGAAAATGTAGGAAAATAAATGGACTTTGGTCAAGTCGTCCCACAATTCCCTGTCCTGTGTGGTGTGTGTTCACGTGGAAGAATTAAAGAATTGGTGAACTCAGGCGAAATGGAAATAAATGTATATAATTGTTCTACAGATAGAACATCAACACACAGTTGAATGAACGACCAAAGAGACAATTATCTCTGTATGATATCTATATTTCCACATTTTCTCATTACGATAATACGATTGCTCTTAGATCTTTGGGAAGTAGGAAACGACTCTCCTCGTACATATACAAAACATAGTCTCTGTACTCTGTGTGTAATACAAGTAGGAGTAGGTATATAAGTGGAGCAGAAGTAGAAGTAAAGCAACGTGAGTCGGACTAAGAAAGGAAGGAGGAAAAAAAAAGTGTATATTAGCCTGCGTGCTAGTAGCCTAAATTGATCGTGTCTCCTGAATTCTTTAGTGTATATTCTGACTGAATCTAAATTGCACATTTATCTTGAGAGACTTGTGAGACTTGAGACGAAACTCCTCATTGTCTGTCCTTTTCCTTCTGAAATTGCTGACTACATATCATATATGGATTTCGATATTCTCAATACATATCGTATTTTTTGTCTTTATCTCTTCACACCCTGTGTGTACATACGAGTATGTATATTTGGTAGGGATTTGGACATTCCTCTCGTTCCTCGTTTATCTTCAATTACTTTTCGGCTCTTGTCTTGACATGCACAGTTATACTCTCACAAAAATATTAAATGAGTAAATGACAATATTATAATCCGTCAATCTTGTCCTTACACATATTGGAACAACTTCGTTTTTTCTTCCTTTGAGGAGTCTATGTCTATTTCAAGTCGAGAGTTACATACATTTGAATTTTGAATAGTAAACACTGTTTACTAAACAGTCGACAGGAAACAGTAGTGAAAGTATATCTGTATGTAGGTAGAGGTACACACATTTTTACAAATATCAAAACGAGTACAGATAGTTCTATAATTGGCAATTTTTTCCTCTGTACATTTCCTCCTTAATATATTCCTTGTCAAAAGCAGAGAGGAGACAATGAAAGAAATTCAACGACGACAAATGGATCTAATGATGCAGATAAAAGATAGAAGATGCTATTTCGAGATATGAAGTACAATAAATATAATTCAGCCGTATTCTCTCAGCTCTCTGTCTCTATATCAGTATACATTAAAAAAAAATGTGTAGCCATATTTTTTTTCATTCTACTTCCTCAAACTTCTGTCCGTCACGAAATAGTTTTTTGTTTGTGCTGGCTCTATTTACTATTTTTAAAATTTGCACTAAAATCTGTACTCATTTCATTATGGTATGGCAGTGTAGGAAATAAATTTAAAAAGTCATTCAATTCAACTGTACCATTTTTTTTTGCATTTACTAATTTGTACATTAGAACAATGACCGATCTAATTGCAGTTATTAATGTGAATGCATTAATTTCTCTCTCTCTTTCTCTCTCTCTCTCTATTTCTCGCACGTCAAATTAGGTGAGATAAAGAGGATAAAAGGAGTTGTCTTTTCAACTTGACATTTACACACTGGCAGAGGCGGAGTGAAATTTTTTTTGTTTAGATTTGTTTTGACACGGATATATATACATGTATATTCGAGTGAGCAATTGTATGAGTTGGGAAGGCTTTCAGATTCTGATGGGGAAAAAAATTAAAAGACTCTGTCAATGTATTTCTTATGATGGTACGCTTCATTGTGCTCCAATGCAGCATGGAAATTGGGAATGACTATTAGGCTTTTGAATTTAATATTATAGTGAGACCATTTGCATTGCTTTTGCATTGCATTGCTGATGCTGTGACTACTGACACGCCGGCTTTTGTCACGACTTTGGGAATGCTTTTAAGCTGTAAATTACTGGGGCAACGAAGAAAGCACATACTCACACTCACAAATCATAATATTCATACTGTATAGGTACATTTAATTAAAGGTTATTCCACTGTACGGTATATTCCATGTATTTACATACATCATATATATAAACGTTTGTTTGGTACAGGCGCTTTTGTACAGAAGTATCTAAAGAAATGGGAATGGTTTATTTCATTCATTTATTTCCAATGCCAATACGATATATTTACCATATGGATTTTTAGACCATTTGTCTGCATTGATTATATTGGTGTTTGTAGCTCTTGAAATATCAAAAAGAAAAAATAAAGCTACATCCTTTCACTTCTTTTGCTAATGTGTGGTGCTCCGCATCATGTAGAGAGGTGACTTATGCAAATCAATGGGCTTTAATTACACGTAACTACGCCGAGTATATCCTCGAGTGAGTTTATATTTATTTTACCTTAATGGGAAACCATAAACTTAAAATTTTTCTGTAGCCTCCAGTCACACTCACTCACACACACACATATTATTGCATTGCATTGCATTACTTTCCGTTAGCTGCTATCACACTCACTCATTTGTTTTTTTCGCAGTCATTGTTTGTGTGTGTCAAGTGATGCACTTGGATTTTGTGAGTTTCAGCTTCAACTGTGCAATAAATCACGTATGCTCAATGTATCTGTGTATGTATATCAGAAGGAAAATATTTTGCCATCAAAATTTCCAACACGTGTATATTCTCTGTTACATATCTTTTCCAATTTGTTTGGTCAGTCAATTGATGGTGGTGTTGTTTCTTGTTGTTGTATTAGTTGCCACTACAATACATTACTGTTGATTGGAAAAAATTCAACACAATCAGCATATATATATATGACTGTTAATAGTACACTGTGTACTTGCCCATTCCTCTCATGTATTATATAATGTGGAGTAAAGGACTTGATAAACAATACAATGAAAACTCGGTAAATGGTAAATTGTGAATTGTGAAGCAAAATTAAAATATTGATATTGAGGAAGACTTTGTGAAAGACTCTCATTGAATTTTGAATTTGAATTCCAATCTCCTCCCAAATCCAATGCAGACTCTCATTCTCTTATTTATTCTCTCTATCTCTTCCTCTCCGTATCTCAGTCAAACAAGAAAAGAATAATAATTATATACGCTCTTGCCTATAGCTTACCTGCTTTTTTTTTCGCACACCCTATATTATATTCTGCCTTGGGGTCAATAGTGTGTTGTTCACTGCCGTTTGCCGTCACCGTTCTTTTTCGTCTGTTCTCTGTCATCGAGTGCAAGTGGTCAATGTGTTCTCAAGTCACCCGAGAGTCCATTTCAAATTTGAGAGTCTGTCTCATATGCATATACGTGTATGGATAGAGTGTTATTCCTCGGAAATCTGCAAGCCTTTTTTATACTATGTATTGACATTTTATGCAGTTTACGTTTATCCGTATAACGGACTGAAACCAGTGTTTGACGCCACATAGTCCAAAGGAATGACAGCTATACACTGCCTGTATGCCAAATAATGCTCATATAGTGTGATATGTAAACAAGATTCTGTATCGTATGATTGTTGTGAAGCACTTGCTTCCCCATATTATGATATTATATTACATATTATTATTATGTACATTGATATGGAAATACAAAAAAAAAACAGTTTGTAATTCAAAACGGCATTCCTGCCTACGCAAAAGTGAGCAAAAGAGAGACCTTTAATGTTTTTCCGTGGACAAGAACTTGGACTTGGATTTTAGAAACCTGTTGTGGCCATGCTGTCATTAAACTTGTGTGATGTGATCAAACATCTTCTCCTCAGTATTATACAATACAGCGAGTCTAAATGTCTAATGAGACAGCATATATATTTTTTATTCTTGAGCAAACTCACCGTTTCTCATATACATCTTTTGATCGGTAAAAGGAATTTGTTTCATTTCCTATATATGCTTGATTGTTATGGTCTTTTCAGTCTTTTTATTTTCCCTCAAAAAATCACAATGATAATTTATTAATTATACGTAAAAGTTTGTCATTTTAGTTTGTCACTGGGACTGGCTAAATCAAAAGTTGTATAGAAAACCCACAAGAAAATGAAAATACTGTATACATGGTTTGATTGTATATACTATTGGCCTTTTGGACAACATTTAATTGTAAAATTCAATGTTTACAAAGAAATTTGACAATGTGACATGCTGTTATAAAGTATTCCACTGTTACCATTTTACGAATAGATCAAAAATTTGTTTCTGTACATGTTAAATTTCCACTTGAGATGATCATACATGAGCGATTACTTACGTGAAATGTAGACGACAGCTGTTGATTTCTCAGAGTGTACACATATAAATATACTTTTTTTTATATACAGATACAATAGAAGCAAGTGAAAGTACATTATATAGGGTATGATATGGATTACTTCTTGTTTTCAAGAAATATTTGATGTTATTAATGTGCGTGTGTAAGTGTGTGAGCCCTCGTCTCTCAAGTAATTAATTATGTGTATTATACAATATTCGTAATTTTTTTCCATCTTGACCTAACTCTGATAGACTTTGATTTTGATTTGACTCAAAACTCGAGGAAAAAAAAGTTGGAGTGATTGAGTAATATTTTTTATTTATATGCATAGTTTATATTTACACATGCTCTTATTGCACATTGTTGACCAAGTCTTAAAGTCAACGGATTATGTAGGGTTTTATATGTACGAAATATATGAATGTAAGTGACTTGCCGAATTATTGAATGAGAGAGTTACACAACTCGTAAGTAAAGGGAGTGTTCTAAATCATCTAATACATAATAATATATATATGAATGAATGAATGGGAAAATTGAGATTCATTCATAATAATAATTAGATTTTGTGCATAGGAAAAACCTGATTACCTTTACTTATGCGTGCATACAAACCAAAGTGTGTGTAATAATTTTGAAACGCATCATGCTGTACATATACAGGAAGTTATACATGACGTATTGTGCTATCAAAACAACTCATTACAAAGTAAATTCCAAAAGCTTACAAAATGGATTTTTTTTCATAATTTCAATAATAATATGAAATCATCCACTTTTAGTTATTTTAACTTGAGCAATTTCGATTAGTTTTGGTCACTCGTATATATTCAGTAAAGAGTTTTTACTCTTTACTCGAGCTGCATGCTTCAGACTACGCAAAAATGAAAGAACAATAAGCTATATGAATCATATAATATGATTGATTTGTTTTTTTCAATCTTCTAATTCATAATTATGAGTGACTAATGCGAGTTGTATTTGCTTTTGTAAATCAGTATTTTAACTGTATAAACAATCACTGATCGAAAGTAATAAAAATGCGCAAAAATTGTTTCTCTATGCTCGGAAAATTCAAAACAAAATTTCAGATCCGTCATTTCTTAGCAAAGTTAATGTTTATTTTGATTATTCGTTTATTTGTGTCTTCAGTTAAAATGTGTAAAACAAACCGTGGACTCTGTCCAATTTGGATTTAATTTATATCTTGAAGTTTGTCTTGATAATGCTATATAAAATCCTGTAATCCTCATTTGTCATTGAAATGCGAGGAATGTGACACACATTCAACAAAACTCGTTGAAACAAAAAAATGGGTTTTCTGTTGTCTTGTACTTTGGTGAAGTGAGACTTTTTTTCAAAAATTTATATTTTGTGGTGTCGTCTTGTGTGTCTAAAGTACCAAAGAGTGATATTTTATTACCATTTTCCCCTTGTTCGTCTTATATATTGTTGTTCACCTGTGAGATTCTGCATTCCTCATTTAATTATCAGAGCAGAGTGAGGAGAGTGTGGAGTAGTAATATGTCTGTATAATAATAAGTAAGTGAGGAGCGTGTCTGTCACCTTAATTTCGACTAAACAATTTTATTATTATTTTATTTTTGTTTTCTCATTGTAATAAACATTTATCAGATAAGCATTATAGATATAGATGGGGATGAGAGAAATACATGTGTTCAAGTATATGATACATCTGGATATAGGGAAAAATTATGAGCTCATCCCAGCTCGTAAATAAGGATAAACTATTTTTTTTAGAGCTGTGAATTATATAATAGAGAGAGACAGAGAATACTTTTGACTGTTTTGACACACTGCATTTACCGTTGATTGCTTCACAGAGAGTTTACAGATGTCAAGGACCAAAAGGATGATCATGTATAAAAATATATATATATATATATATATATACTCAAGTACTGAAGCCTTGACGCCTGAAGAAATAGAAATACAATAAATAAAATCATGGTGTAAGAATCAATGGTGACAATACTGTGATGATTAATTCATTTTGGACACATATTTGCAGCAAGCACAAAATTTAACAAAGCGTGATTTAAATGTTGACATGAGAAAGTGTATGTGAGTATTCAACAAATACGAGCAGGACATGGATCATTGTATCAACAAGAAATCATATTCATTCGCCACAGTCAGTCGTATATATTATATATATAATACCTGAAGTTAAATACAATAATGTATACTTTTCAATTTAATACTTTTTCAGATATTAGTATATTATATTTGACTTGACTCGTACAAACACCAACACCAATTCTGAAGAAGTTCAGAGCTACCCATTATATATTATATACCTATATGCATTTCATGTATAGTAATCAAATGAATCATAATCTATCAGTTTTATTATTCAGCAATTCAACAATCAAGAAAAACTACAAGACTAATCTATAATCATATGATTATATACATATTATTATGTATTTATTTTTTCTTGCTGCTCCGTATAATCTGTACTATAGGTATTTACATTTGCAAAGTACAGATATACATAAGTATACACCCCCCCCCCCCCATGACATGATTTCAAAATGTATGCAGTCAGAGTCATGTTGGATCCACGTAATTGAATAGAGCAGACATTGAAATTAATAAGAATTAAAGTATATTATCTGTTTTACAGCATATAAAGAAAAATGGTAAACATTTCACAACATACACAAAAAACTCAATTATTATTATTACTATACCAAACGTATAATGTGCAGTGTAATAACCAAATTACACTCATTTGACGTATGTTTGATCAATCTAATTATGATTAGTAGTGTAGTGTAGTAGTATGTGTACATTCGAGACTCTTTTTCGAAATGAAAAATCCTATTGAATCCTCAGTCTGAGTATTCCTAATAGGTATTACCTATCAAAAGTCTCTCAAACTCAACCCAATCCATCTTTTTACAAAGCACAAAAAAGTGTAAATGCAAAAAGATTCATTTTTTGGAGACAATGGAGAGACTGAAGCTGACAATGAGTGAGTATATAGGTAATGACTAATGGCTGTGTATTCAGTTGTGAGTGTAACGGATTGAATTGGGTACAGGTTGAGTTGAGTTGATTTTCGATATATTACTAAATTATAAGACATGAGAGCTGTGGGCTTGTCTTGTCCATCGTCTCTACCGTCCTCAAGTTGCACGAAGACGACAAGGAACTGAAACTCGTTGGTTGACCTGTCAGAAATAAATTATATATATGAATATTTAATTGTATTACAATCCTCACACTACTTATCGTTAGTAAAGTGTGTGTATTATTGGTGAAAGCTATTTATAATTCTAATGTCTGATACTATTAATCAAATCACCTTATTCATTCCATACGAATATACTCAACTCACACACGTTAAGCATGTCACACATCCCTTTCCTCTCTGTCCTTGCATAATTTATTGATACATGAAATAGTCATCGTAGAACTATATTTTAAGGTTGAATGAACACACAAACAAACATTTTATAACGGGCAATACATTTGAACATTTCTGATACTTATTGACTTCTCATTATATTTTTTGTGGAGGTATATTGCGTAAATCTTGTAATCATGTCAAGTACAAAATATTTATATGCTGTAATCTATAGATAACATACACTCACTTTTTCTCTTAAACGAATATTTAATAAAGAATTGTTTTTATTTTAATACAGGTCATGCACAACCAGAAGCGGTGAGTTTGAGCGGAGCGGGGAGTCTTTACAGAGGAAGATTTGTTGGACGATTTGCAAATAGACAACATAAAATTAGTGGTGAAGTTTATGCTACTGATGCCCGCACAATTCATATCCGTGGTTTCACATACGATGGAACTGGTCCAGGTAAATAAAAAAACTTTTTTTTTTCATTTCTCATCTATATTGTAGAGCTACTGGAAAAAGAGAGTCTAGTTTTTTTAGTCAGGGAAATTGTCAGAAATAATTGAAGTGGTGTAAGTGGGCCATATCATATATTTAAGCTGTCTGTCTGTACAAATTACGTATTGTCTTCTCTTGGAATAACGACGAATTCCGTGCATCATGTTTAATTCAAGATTGGTCAAATTGTTGCTTTTCTGTGGGTAGCTCAATGTCCATAATTAGACGTTCAAAAGGAGAAAAGACTAAGGTTGAGAGTCAAGACTTGAGACAAATATAGTGAGAGTATAGGGAGTTGAAGTTGTGGAATGGACGGAAAGTTTTTTCATGTTTTTCCCCTAATGGCAGACCATTTAAGTAGAGCTCGAGTCACTGCATAAAACATTATCGAGCACGAAATTGTCGAGAAAGCAAAACTCTTACTGGTTTACTGGCTATGACTTTTGATGAGACAGTTGCATGTCAGGCGAGTGCAAAACCATTATTACAAGTGCATACAATATTTAAGGGAATAATCAAACGACTCTTTACTACTACTCCGAGGTTGCCCCACAAAAGTACTTAGAGTACAAAATTTTCATTTTTATTCTACATAAATACCTACGATATAACGTGTGTGTTCAACTGCTATATATATATTCACTGTACATACTTAGTTTTTGACGTTTCTTCGTTTCCCTTTCTATATTTTGTATGTGGTTATTCTATTTCGTCTTCACTTGATTTGGTAAAGCAAACAAACAAAACAACAAAATAGAAACATTCATCCCAATATTTTAGCAAAGGAAATCTGTTTTTACCTTTTTGCTTGCCGTTTCTTTTGCTACTAAAAAAAATCTTATTTTGACATACAACATCAGAGAATTAGATTAGCAGTTTCAGGCAATCCAAGACCCTTTTACTCATTCCGTAGTAATGAACATAAAAAAAGTGAGAAGCATATGAAATACGAACAAGGTTTAGATTAAAATTAAGAATAAGCTCACAGCTGTACTATATTTTTGTCAGCTTGACAGCTCCATATGATTTCAAGGTCTATAGCAAATGAACTGTAGTAAATATAAATTGAAAATGAGTTTTTTTTAGTGTGATTCACTGAAAACATAACAAATCGATGGAACAAATTTAGATTTTTTATTCTCCCCACAACAAACTTTGATTTAAATCTGCACGTGAGAAAACCTTGAATGAAATAAACCAAAACCAAAATTCCAACTGAGGTCACTTATTGTTGATGTGGACTGCTGTACTGCTATACAACACAGTGTGTACAAATATTTCATGGTTACTCTAATTAATTGGATGGTATTTGTCCATCAAAAAAGACATGAGGAACTTTACACAGCTTTTTATTTCGTTTGGTTTACGACTTGAGGGATTACAGATTGTATATAGGCGAGACTCGCGAGACGACTCTCACCGCATGAACTCATGTTGTCAGCAATGAGTCTGCAGTCTGTGACAGCGGCGGCATATGTACATACATATTACAACCCTATACATGCGCATGTATATAGAAATTTCGGTATTATTATTATTATTTTAGATTTGATTTGATTTCATTCATTAACTTTACTGTATATAATTTACTGTTCATTTCAACTTGTTACACAACACACGTTGTATGTACAAAATGTACAAGTACCTATGTTTGAACGTAGAGTTTAGGTTTTCAAGAGATTTAAAACAAAACCACGTAGACACACTGTCTGTCGTATATGGTGGTAGATTTTATTTTGGATACAAATGTTTGTATGCGGAGCATTTGAAAGCAGAGCACATGTCTCCACTCTCAACCCTTGAGTTCGTTCGTTCATGCGGTTAGCCAAGTTGGAAGTAACAACCGTTGTATACGAAAGTAACGTGAAGAGGATAAATATTTGAGGTAGAATAGTCAAATGTGGTAGAATGCAAGACAGTGTATATTTATTCAACAAGAGAGAGAGTCCAAAAAGGTTTACCATCCTCAAGATTGTCAACAGCAGGCACGAGCGTTTATTGGAAATCATCGTCCCAAACCCGTCCCGAGCTACCAACTTTCGACATAATCCCGTCCCGTCCCGAATTGGGCTCAAAAATTTCCCGGGCCGGTCAACTCCATTTGTGTCCCATCCCAACCCGTCCCATATTATCACAATATTGGATTTTTAGCTCTTTTTCAATGGAGTTTTGTATTTTTGCTTATTTACCACAGCAAAAAATGCCTTAGAACGCTCAACTCAAGCCCCTTTTATCTGTTGTACTTCACAGAAATGATTCAGTAAACAGTACACAAAAAAACTGAGACTTAATTGTAAAACAAAAGTCAATTGAGTATGATATGAAATGACGTCAGGAATGTAAACTCGGCAACTCCGAATCGGGAAATTTGACATTGGCCATAATGTTCATCATTCATTCATAATTCAGCATTATTACTATAATTCACAGTCTCAAATTGTCATAAAAAAGACAATTTATATGGAAAGAATTTTGTATTCTGATCATTATCTTTCATATTATTACCGTAAATATCAATCATGCATGTGTGGTTAGTCTAATGTTTGAAATTCTACAATACTATAACTACACTGAAAAAATATGGTATATTTTGCCGTGATACGAATTCAAAGGATAATTTTGTCAAAATATTCGTAATTCTCGGATTCTCAACACAAAAGTAAAACATTCTGAGGTTTCAGAGTTGTTGTATACTTTATGTGCAAAAACGGGGCTTTGAAAATTCACTATATAGTAATAAACTCCATTCGTGAAAGCATGCACTCACAGCCTACATGTTTCCATAATGAACCCACATAGAAATCCAAAGTCTTTTCTAAATTTTCTGTAGTAAAGTATTTTCTAATGTATACGAAGGTAGAAAACATAGTGGTGGCTTCGTCGTTAGTCATTTGGTTTTCATCTATAATACAGATTCTGCACACTCGCAATAAAGATAATTGATAGTTCCCTTTAATAATGTATAAAGTGTGTAGAATGGAGTATTTAATGAAAGAAACGTATAGAAGGAATAGAAAAAACACTTTGTGTTTTTGGATGAATACGTTGGGCGAGCAAGACAGAAAAAAATGTACGACGTTCACGTGATGATTAAACAGATACACATGCTGTGAAGTTTATGTAGATTAATTAATTATTCCATGCTGTTATATATCTGTATGGCCATGACATTAGTTGTTTTACTATTTTTTTCCTCATAAAAAATGAAACACCGTTTGAGCTGTCAACGTGTTTTCACCAAGTATATATACAGAGTATGAATTTCTGTAGTATGAAAAAAGAATACCAAACAAAGAAGAGGGTAATAGAATACTTAACTTACTTAAGATACTTTCCCTTTGTGCGATGATACAAATGAGCTGAAATTCCGTTTTATTCAGTATGTACATACTATATGTACTATGTACTCAGTGAAAATCTCTCTCGAGTCATAAACAGTAAGGAAAT
Organism: Gisinianus flammeolus; assembly: GCA_034699125.1. Taxonomy (NCBI): domain Eukaryota; kingdom Metazoa; phylum Arthropoda; class Collembola; order Symphypleona; family Katiannidae; genus Gisinianus; species Gisinianus flammeolus. Next base: position 40,791 of record JAIUND010001109.1, read on the forward strand.
AAACACGGGTTATTATTATTTCTTGGACAAACATAGTATCATACCCTACGGTCCATATAATAATTACTTCTTGTTCTCATGAATAACAATTTATGAGCTACAGTTTCAGTGTTTACATTTCAACGCATCTCTATATTGAAAGTCTCAATGGACTTCTTCTTTTTTTACAATTATTTCCACGAATACGTATATTCAAATTCCCTACGTTTATTGTCCGTATGTATTGAATTCTCGGACAGCATTTTGTCTCTTCCCTATATGTACAAACTGTTTACGAGTCTTCTAAACTTAAATCATAATTAGAACGTATAACTCCTCGTCAGATCCAAATACAAATAAAGTAAAACACTGACTGAAAATTATACTAAGTAAAATGCGCATATAATATCATATTTGAATAAATAAAGATTTTTCGAGTGTAATCTAGATTTCTTAGTAGACTACTAATAGTAGTATAAGATAAGGTTTATCAGAGATTCATTTCATGTCACCAGTGGTGACTCACCACCCATCTCATACTCAATACTTATGCATACAGAGTCGACCATATGTTTTTTCGCTTCGGCCTATTGTAAATCCACACACGTGTCTGGAATTTGAGCAGGATATGCAGTCCACTAATGGTACTTTGAGAGATATAGAAATCTTGATGTATTGTCATTCCTATTGTTCCGTGCTCTATTTAAAATGCATAGGTAGTATTAGGTAGATATTGTATATTTCTTTGACACTTGAGCATTCACAATCAGTATTGAAGATGATTTGCTGTAAAATATCTCAACGAATAGTCGATTACGGGCGTATCTGTTTTCTCAAATAAACAGCGACCCACCGGAACCAGAACAATGAGAAGAGAAAAAAAACAAGACAAAAGTTGAACTATTTGAACAGAAACTTATGTAAACTGAGAAAATGCAAGAATAATAAATATAGGAAACTATTTATATAGCCTATTTCGATATGATTTTGTGATTTGTAAATCGAAATAAGTATAGCCAAGTGTAAGTTGATTATAATATAGGTTCGAGAGTACGAAGATGAATTTGTATTTTGACAAATGTACTTGTATAGGCAAGGTATTCTTTGATATTGGTTGAAGAAAAATTTGGTATGGGGGAGGAGATGTCTGTAGAAAAGGAATGAGGATTGTCTGTTCCAGAGAGAAAATTCGAGAAAGTACTTTTCACATGAAAGTATGAGGTTATATTGTTATATTGTATCTGTACAATGGATATACACTTCCAATACTTCCATCCATGTAGTTTACAGGCACGAGAGAAAAGTTATTACGCTAAATCAATGTTATTGTACAAGTTTTCATGCATTAAATTCATGAATTCAATTCAGCCACGTGGAGAAAACTGTGTAAAACTTTTATTTTCCAACTTTTTTTCTTCTCTGTCTCTCTCTCTCTCTCTCTCTCTCTCTCTCTCTTTCTCTCTCTCTCTCTTTCTCTCTCTCT
>JAIUND010001110.1:0-42243 GCA_034699125.1 Gisinianus flammeolus
AGAGGAGCTCAAAACCAACCCACAGAACTCTAAAGCTGGGCTGAGGCTTGTAGCATAGCTGACCATTGCATCCTTGAACTTTCAACCTGTTTTATTACTCCACTCCAAATATTCATTTACTATATTTATTATAATATTAAAATTTACCTTGACATTGTTACTCACTCTCCACCACAATAAGTATTAACCAATTGAGTACACAATTAAAAGAAAAAGTAAATACATTATAATTACAATACATATAACCAAACACAAAACATGTAACAAATCTCACAGTGTGCAGCAGACGAGTCTCCCATATCATATTAATTAGAATCTTAAAGAATGTATGTTATATTTGTGTAGTGGGCGGCAGCTTAAAAGCACAATAAAACCTTTCAATTCAATTCAAACATAATGATGTAAATGTACGGGAACCCGATTCTAAGATATATTGGTAGGAGTATGAGTAGTAGTAGTATGTACATGTACAGATAGAATATAGAGAGTAGAGATTTCAAGTTGGAGTTGGAAATCACCTCAACTTTCGTTCGCTTGAGTGAAGCTCTTATTCTCATTACGATGAGCATTCCATTCCATTCTCCTTTTCCTTCTCATTCTTATTCTCGTCCATCCATTTTCCATTTGTGTTTTCACACATGAGGAGAGTCTCAAAATGGTTTTCAGGCAACTCTCATCTGCCATTTGCATATGCACTTTGTGTTTGAGCGTGCGTGTGTGTTTAGTATGTACACACATTATTCCGAGCCATTATCTCTATCAACTATCAACTATCTCTCATAGTTGATATAGATTGCACATCATTCCCTTGTCCCATCTATTATCCATCCTCTCCATCCTCCAGCCATATCCAAACTCAATCGTATTATGTATACAAACCTTCATTGTGGAGACTTAAGTAGTTCGTGCGGGTCGTCTAACTTTCTCTATCTCTCTCTCTCTCTCTCTCTCTTTTACAATATATTCATCATTTTTCTCCTTCTCCATACAGACTTGACGGAGTAAAAATAAAATGAAGCTTTTCTTCTTCAAAAGACATAGTCAAAGTCAACGATACGATTGCTCAACGTGAATCCAAATCAAGAGCAGAAAATTCTTCACAACTGAAACGGCGGACAAGGAGGAGAAAATTCTATTTAGTATTTATAACTAGTATTTACTAGCCCACATACTACCGATTTTTTAGTGTATATTTAGACTAATTTTCTGAGTACTCGCCTCATCATCACAGTGGAGAAAGTTGGAGTACTAAAAACACTCTTTGGAGTCAGTATGGTTTCCTTGAAATCCCTTTTTTATGAGTCTCTGTATTATTTCCCATATTCGGATTTGTATTTTTGTATACACTTGAGTTACTCAACAATAGCAATAATATGTGTGGAAATAATACACTTGAAGAAGGAGGAGAAGAATAAAAAAAAATAAGCTATTTCACAAATCCAAAATCCAAATCTTTTTATACCAAAGTCGCTGGTTTTCTGTACACTTTTCTGGATATTTGTCATATGTATTTGTGAAAAGCTCGCACTTTGGCCATGGATATCCAAATATTCAATCGACCTTGAGGTACCAAAGGAAATCAAATCAAATGGTAGTAGGAAGAGAGAGAGTATTACAAGTTTAGCAAGTGAGTATAGGGAAAAGGCCACATCAAAATATTAAACAACTGCATAAAAATCTCTGTATATTCTGTTGTATAAAGAAAGGTTTTAAGTCTCGGAAAATGGTGGAATCTTCAAAGTTATTCAAGCTTGAAACGAGAAAAGAATTTTGTTTTTTCTTCTTCTTTTTCAGAATGAAATTGGAATAGTATGATGTCCCAAATAATCTCATTTGCTGCATCATACTTGATGCGGATTTTCTACTGCGAGAAAAGCCACAAATGTATTACTCGAGAGACACAAGCTTTTATTCTAAAGTACACACACACACAGAGAGCGACTACAGGCAGTCTGTATTCTGTAGTCTGTATTCTCTTCTTATCTACCATTTTTTGTAGGGAATATCCCCTCGTGAATAGACCTATCACTATACTTATTTCTTTTCGTTGTTTGTTACGTTATTCGTTATTCCACTGTGTATATTCCTCCAGATATCTTTAACGGCTCTGGCTCTGCTAACAATATGAATAAAGCAACCGGGGGGAAAGGAACCAAAAATTCTACAGTCAATTCCTCGAAAACTCTCTCTTCATTTGTTATTAAAAACTCCCCCCCCCCCGTTGCATGCCATGTATAATATTTCCTTTCAAAAACTAATAAGAAGATGATAACTCCATTTTTTCTAACCATTGGAATGGTGCTAATACTCTAATACTATTTTTTTTTAATACTCTAATACTAATAAAAAAAAGTAAAACAATGTTTGTACTCTCCTCCAGTCACGACAATCTATAATACAGCTATAAATATAGCTCCAAACTACGAACAAACTTCCTTCGAAACTCTCATAATAATGATGATAATATAGCCCGTGTTCCAACAGAGTTGCAATATATTCTTGTGTTCTTGTTCTTGTTCTTATTCCAAATTCCAATAAACAGCCAAGAAAAGAGAAAGAAGAGAGAGAGAGAGGGGAAAGGAGAAAGCTTTTCCAGGAAAATGGGAAATGATGTTATACGTTATGGTGATGATGATTTGTTCATGTTGATGCTCTCATGCTAAAGCTGAAAAACTGATTTTGTGATGCATCATATATCAGTGGACGTGTCTTTTGTGCCCAGAAACCGAATTGAGTACACCAAAAAAAAGAGGAATATCCAAAACTATAAGACAAAAAAATGGCAGGGATGAGTCTAGTCGTATGTATTGGAATAGCTGGAACATATGCCAAAAAATATATAGCTAACAAAAAAAAAAAAAAAGGAAAATTCTATTTTTCGTCCTGATTCCTCAAGAAATTCTTCTTGTTCTAGTGCAAGTAGGAAATTCCTTTCCTTTGAATATGTAATAGAATTTATCGTTAGTACATAGAGGATGTTGGACAGAGAGTTGGTGAGGATATCTGTAGAGTGCAGAACTGTAGACTGTCGAGCTCACCGCTATAATAAAAATATAATAATGATTTTTGGGGAGTGTTTCCATTGGTTTAGACATTTAGAGACCAATTTTGTATTGCTCTACACCGCTTCGTGTGTGTGTGTGTATACAGATAGTTATGATTTCGGCTTTAGTTTTTGTCTTCTTCCACTACTATACTTCTTCTTCTTTTAAGCTGAGGATTTAAGCTGAGGATGGCCAGTATTTTATATCTCTCTTAATAAAATGTGGGTACATAGTACATATGATGTACGATATCCGATATACGTATCTGTGTTGATCAGAGGATCACCATTTTTCGGTCCATTCCTCCTCATTCCCTCACTGTCCTATCAAAATCCATATATATATATCCTATATTCACACAACATTCCTCTACATTTTCACTTCCCTATATAAATACATAATACTACTAGACTACTAGAATACTATGTATAGTATTATAGTTTCCCTTTTTTCTGAAACTATGTAAGTACCAATTTCAACTGACGACAGTCTCTCTATTCTATCAGATCTACATTTCTACATGTGAATTGTTGTGAATTGTGAATGTACGCAGTTTTTATATAGCCCTCATTTTCCCCCTTCCTCCCCCCCCCCCCGCTCTCTATATAACGTACGTACTTTCATCCATTTTCTTTCATAAAGTCTAATGGGCCAATGGGAGGAAAGAAAATGAGGTTATACAGATACGTACGACCTCAAGGCTCACTCACTGGATTATTTACGGACTGCAAAAAAAAAGTCAGGATTCTCTCGCTTTCTCTCAATGATGATGATGATGATGGTGATGATGATGGGGACAACAATAATGACAGGAGATCGACAATGAAAGTACTCGTCGTTTGTACATATACTGACTCCTGACTACTGACTGCTGAGTATTCTTGGGAATCCGGACGCCAAAGTACGATATCTCTGCCCTTCTGGTCACACTGAGAATTGAGAATTGAGAACTGAGGACGGTGGAACAACTTTAACCATGGAAAGATTGACTATCTTTTGGGTCTCAGGTCGAGCGTCTAGACCGTAGACTTTATATGTACATGTAGAAGTCAAAGCTTTCAGAATGCCCTTGTCGAGATAGTAACAGTAAAAAACAGTAAAAAAAAAAAAAAGCTGAACCTGAGTAAACTTCTTTCGCTCTCTCAATTTTAGCTTGGTTTTACTACTACTCTGGAGTACAGATATAAAGTGCATGAAGCTTTTCCCTTCAAAGAGAATATCGACATGAACATGAACTCTTTCCTATTCAATTCGATTGCGTTGCCGAGGGTAATTGAACAAATATCATCAATTCTCAATCCTCAATCTTCATTTCAATTCCAATGAAATTGAACCCGTATTTTTTTTTATTCTCTCTTCCTCTTGCTCAACTAGAAAAACAATTTCCGTTCTCAACTATTCAGTCATTCATTTGAAGATTCTGTTGAGAGAGAGAGATTGACTGGAGGAGTACATGAAAAAAAAATCTCATTATCTCAGGTCTAACTAGAAAGTCAAAAAAGTCAAAATTAAAAGGTAGGCTTGATTTAAAATTCGTAGGGATGAAAAAAACAGCAATTTCACTGTTTTACTGTGATTTCACAAGGTTTCATAGGGATTCGGTTTTTGGTTTGTTCTAATAGATTGTAGATGGTATAAAACTTGGATTTTGTGGTAGGAAAAAGAAAAAAGAAAAGAGAAATATGATGAATTGTGTTTGTTTGAATGTTGAATGTTGAATATGTGACTTACCAGGTCCAGGAGATTTGGGAGTATCTTGTGATGAGGAGCTGGTGGGCATAGGCATGACATCCGAGAAGACCGAGTCGGATCTGAAATTGTATTTCCTTTTAAAGTGATATGAATGAGATTCTCGTTTATTGAGAATATCCGCAGCTGTTTGATGATGACTCAGCTGTTTGTGTATCGCATCCACAGAGGAGATGCTACTTGCCGGTGGAGACATTTGATTCGGATGGCTTTCGGAAAGATTAAGGTTCGAGCCGCTACCAGTACTTCCAAGGCCCACACGACTACTTGGTAACAGTCTGGAGGCTTCAGATTTGTCTTGATCACCCGAAATGTTGTTGTCGGTTTCGATTGGTGGTGGCTGTGGCTGTGGATGTGGATGAGTTGAATCTTCTTGTTCTTCTTGTTCCATCACGGACACGGACTGATGAGGAGATGCTGGAGAAAATTCTAACAATTTATTATTCTCGTCAGCCTCCTCACACACACTATCCATCTCACTCAGAGAGCTTCGAGCCGTTCGAGATGAAGTTGAGTTATTCACATGAGGAACCTGTCCACCACTTCCCACCGTATACGTATAACACTGTGTGTAGCTGTAGTCTCGATGACTTGGTGGAGTGGAAATTGATGAACTCAAATTATTCCCACTATTATCCCAACTACTCTCGTGCCCACTTCCACCACCACCACTACAAACTCCTCCTCCACTACAATGTCTTAACTCGGAGGACAATGTATGGTGATGAGCAGCAGCATGACTACTACCACTATGACTATTGTCCATACTCAGCGCTTTATTAAAACTGAAATGATGTCGGGAGCGAGTTGAAGCTCTTGGACTTCGGGGTGGTAAACTGGATATGGACTGCCCAAGTAAACAGTGACAGTTGCACAAATTCACTTGCACTCCGATCGATCTAAATAACAATGACAATGACCATCATGAATTATTTCACCCGGCACGAATACATACACACACAAACACACCCAACATGAAACTTTAACTCAATTCCATCCAACTACACGCTAAGAAATAAGCACATAAGTAGATAGTTTGCAATTTCGCAGTGCATACAGAGCAGAACAGAGCAGGAGCCAGTGTGCACACTCAAACTCAAATCCAACCAAGCAACAGAAAATTTATTATATGAATTCAACACATGGAATAGAACTACATACACCTAACTATCTGTAGAATAGAACGAGAACAAGAACAAGAAGGACACAATGACCATGGCAATGAATTGAAATGCCTACACAGATGTATGTACATTGGTATGTGTTTTTTTATGTGGTAATATATCTGGGCAGTTGCAGTTGCAGTTGGCTTTGGCTTTGGATTGTGGATTGTAGAATTGTAGATTGTGGATGCCACTCGCTATTTACTTACTATACAACTGATATGACACTGTGCATGTTAATGTTATGAACCCGTCATTTCCCCCATTCCTATTTCTTATTGTAAGATTATCTGTATCTGCAGTCTGCAGTCTGTTGGCTAGCGTACAGGATGGAAAGAGAAACTACTACTGACGTTCAAGCTGACGTTACATTGTATTTTTATGTACTCCCAGCAACTCCCGTCCCGACAACCACTAAGACTACCTTCCTCCTTTTACCTTGTAAAAATCACCAGTCATGAGTCTATTTCTCTCTCTCTCTCTCTTTTGCCTGTTCAGTGTACCTACATGTAATAGAGAGGGAGAAAAGAGAAACCAGCAAAGTTTCTTTCTCTTTCTCTCTTTCTCTCTGCTGTCCCTGCCCCTGTCTGTGCCGTTGGACGTCCTCATGTGTTTTCAGGATATAGAGTCATGTGAGCATATGGTATTGTTCTAGACTAGAGATAGAAAGATAGTCGGTATAGAATGGTATGTGTATAGATATGGATATGGATGTATTTAATGTGTAGGACAAGTAGTCAAGGAGAAAACTCAATAAGTTTGCCCACGTTTTCAAGAGCTCTCCTCAAAGTCTCTCTCTTTCTTTCTTTCTTTCTTTACCTCCAGAAGAGTTGGAGAGCAACAGTTCACACAATGCAATGCAGTGCAATGATGTGATCAAATGAGAATGGTGCAAGAACTCCTCGAGTCGAGGCAAAGTCAGGAGAAAGAAAGTTACCTTTCTCTCCTCTCTCGCTCTCTCTCTCGCTCTTGCTCTCTCTCTCGTTCACATCCTCATCTTCATCCTCAGAATTAATTTTGCCAGCTGGGGAAATTAACGATGGGACAGAGGAACGACGAGAATAGAGAATCTGCAATCGTATTCTTGAACCTATTCAAACCATTAACCTCCTTTGACTCTTCCTTTCCACATTCTCATGCTCATCCTCTTCTTCTTCTCATTGCTATATAGAAATGATTCCATCAGCAAAGTGTGTGTGTGTGTGTGTGTGTGGGTAAGTGTGGCGTGTGAGTGGTTTCCCGTTCCTCGTAATTGGATTTGACTTTATGTGTAAGCATAAGCATAGAGAAAGGGATATTAATGTAATGAATGAACGAGTTCGGTTAAGTCAAGTCAACTTAAGCGGATAAACTTTATAATTTGTAGGTATATTTTGTAATTTCAAAAAAAAAAAATTCTTTTCTCTCCCATCCGAGGAAATACCAAGAGCGTTTTATCCACATCCACGGAACTGTTTTGAAATTTCAATATTCACACAAACCCAAAGTTCATTATAGACACTTCACTTTCATAGTTGATAGAATGTACTAATTATTATTTAGTGAATCCCTCTACACTTTTCACACCTTTTGTTGTTGTTGTTGTTATTGACATTTTGGGAATAGTTTAATTATAAATGAGCCTGACACTTTCCCCTATCGTTTTTTCTTGACCCAAAACTGTTTCTAAAGTTACCGAATATCCAAATCAAAAAATCAAAAGTCTACTTCATTTGAAGGCAAAAATGAGGACGATTGAAGCAAAAGTGTTGAAACGTCCTCAGGTGACTGAGAAGTTTTTTGACGGTGCTCCTGGGAATTTTGCTTTTGCTATAATGTTTATGAATTTACAACACAATTTTTGAAAAGTAATCGACGTGGACAGTCTGGGTTTATTTCGTTTTCCCCCACAGTTGTAAATACAGACAGACTGACGCATGTACATTATGTACAATCATCTACCATATGGAATGAATTCCACAATTTTATAACGATAAGGGAACTTTTCTTCTCTCTGTTCGTCTCGTCTCATGATATTTGATATAATCCATAGACTGATAAATACAAACAGCAAATTCAACCATTCCTGGCCTCGTTTTGTTTGCTCAGCCGTCTTTCTGTCTACCACCAAATATATAGACCTTCTTTCTCTCCTTCTTTCGCTTTCTCTCTCTCTGTCAAGATTCATTTCAAACGATTTGATGGCAAGTGAGTAAATGATATCATTAAGTAGACTTTGCACAGAATAATGGGCCAAGGTGAAATTTGTTCCAGTCCAATCCAATCCAATTCAATCTTAATCTTATTAAGTGAGAGTCCTATTGGGAAAACGTCGTAACTCCTAAGTAAAAAGGAAAACGAACTAGCCGTGACCGTAGTCGTAATGTGTACTCTTTTGTTTTTGTGAAACTTGAGCTGGACTCTGGACTTCCTTGTACAAAAAAAACGTAGAAATTAAGAAACAACAGTCTCCATACAAACATGTACGGTAAGGTTTGTGAGCGTAGAGAGCGAGAGAGAGAGAAAGAGAGGAAGGTAAACATGACTGTGGATTCTCACAAAATATAGTACGCACGAGAGAAATAAGAAAAAAACAAGTTTGAAAAGTAAAAACCAGGGAATTTACTTCACACATTCAGTTTCAAGTCAAAGCTTACTCTCTCTCTCTCTCTCCACTTCGTTCCCCATCTCTTGTGTGTATTTTCCCTTGCTGCCTGATCATACAGAAAGAGGAAAGAGTCAGGAACCTTTCCCCTCATACAAATTGATTTTCCGGTTGGTTTTGTTTACGTGCTTTCACAAACACACAGACACAGGCACAAAAACAGACAGACAAAAAAAAATCCATCTGTAAATGATTTCCCAATGAATCTAAAAGAATTGTGGAGGAAGGGGAAAAAAACGGACGGCTGGAGAACCCGGATATAAAAGACTCTTTTCAAGTTTTCTCTTGTATTTCTGTATATATGAAACATGACAGGTTTGTGTAAACACGAGTGAGAAAATGGAAAAAACATACACACAGACATAAAGCGTAAATTTCATTGAATTGAATTGAGAAGGTAAGCTTCAAGCTTTCTTTTTTTTTTTTACGTCAAACGCTCTTTATCGTCTTGTCCTCACTGAAAAAGAAGATGAATCGGTTTGGATTGGAAGTAGGAAAAAGCATGAGAGTCAAGAGAATCAAGAGAATGACTCCAAAGGAAAAGTAACCTCATTTGCTCGTTTCAATTAGACGCTTTAGAATTGTATGACTATATAGTTGAGAGAAACAGAAGGAAATATTGAAACTATTGTCTTTTTCAGGATTGTTTATTCAGTTGTTTTATAGTAGTGTGGATACATTTTAAAATTAAAATTCTGACAAAATCCCAATGTGAGTGAGCAAATAAACGGGGAGGTTGTTGAAGAAAGAGAAAAAGGAGGAGAGATGAGGATGATAATCATCCCAAAAATGTAATTTATTTAATAGCTCTTTTTTTTGGTTTCGACTTAAGTAAACAAAATCTCTGACCCTGTGTAAATGCAAATGGGAATTCAAATCTAGAATCTGGATCTGCATGTAAAGATGTGTATGGGAAACTCAATTGAAGAGAAAAGAGAGAGAGAGAGAAAACAAACAGAAAATGAGGGAAATGTTGTAATCCAAAAATTGCATGATGCATCGCTCTTAAAGCCTTCCTTTGTTTTGAAGAATAAGAATCTCCTTGTTTTTAGACTCAATTCCTATTTTTACAAACACCAGAACAAGAGAAATGACAAGATTTGAGGCAATAAATCATATGACAAAATTTTCGAGGTCTTTAGGGTGTTCTGTACTTACATAAACATTGTTTTGTCTTCTCTATGTTTTGTCCACATGAACCGTATGTACATTTTTCTATAGGTCATTGTATATTTTATAAAATTCTGTGGACTTGTTGGTAACGACATGGAAATTGGAAACCCTCAACCCACCAAACGAGTCTGTCAAGTCTCAACCTCAAGTCATAGAACATTAAGCTAGCACAAGTTCAGGAGCACGCAAAAAAAATCGTCATGGGTCATGGGTTCTGCAATTCGCAACTTTGCTTGTACACACACTGCTCCTTTCTTATTGTTATGCTGTCGCTTTTTTTTTAAATGTATGTATTGCATTGTATTTTGTATGGTTTTGGTTTTGGTTTGGTTTGGTTTGCCGTTTCGTTTTTGCAAATGCAAAATTTTATGAGCTCCTATTCTCCCCCTTCTTTTTTCCTTCCTTTCCCTTCATTTCACTTGACTTTCCCTCTACATGTTTTTCTATTTCTAAAAATGTAACCATAAATCTTGAGTGAGCTCCTCCGACTAAGCAAATTTGAAGGAATATAAAAAAAATCCCCGGAAACAGATTATTCTCCCATACACAAGATTTTCTTTTCTTTTCTTCTTGATCCGCATCTGGTTTTAGTCGACCGTGTATTAGATTAGTCGTGTAATATATGTGGACGACTGTAATAAATAATCCAAGTGGATTCGAATGAGTAACATAAACTGAGCATAAAACATGAGAGAGACTTATTCTGAAAATATCAAAACCAATACCAAGATTTCATATGATTTCAAGTCATTTTTGTATAGTTTGTACGTACAGTGAAATTAGACAAATTCCAATTGCAGTACACATTACATTTACATGTTTAAACAAAGGATTCCTAACTAAATCATACAGAGTACATAATATGGAGATTGATCGATAGATAAATCGAACGTTCCCAGGAAGGAATTTGTATAAAATAATGTCTCTTTGTAATGAACGTACAAACGGGGAAAGCAACAAGGAAGTACAGATATATAGATTATAATAATTACTCAAGCGGATAATATGGTGAATAGTGAATGGAACAAGTATGATAAAGATAAAACGTGTATGATTCAACACACATAGGTATGAAGTAATAACGTGTAATTTAAAGTACTCACTCCCCTCATTTCCCCGAGATGACTAATAATTAAATGGACCTTTTAATTCCACTCGTATATATATTTCTCCGCCCTTGTCTCATTTGTCCCTCACCATTCATCACATCAAATGAATGATTCAATATAGAAAATGGGCCGATGGGTCACATGGACATATGGACAATATGGACTTCAAAATATCGTACATGCATTCCATTTGTGTACAATGTACATATATAAGTGAACGTCATGTTCGTTTTTTTTTCTTTGGAACTGGAACCTGTACTTTTTAGATTGTTATTCTGAGTGCTGACGCCATGATGTTAATGACAGTAATGTTCATGTATAATTCATATGTAGCTCGAGCGTCAAATCCAAGAGAATCATTACGAACTACCATCTATTTCTATATATTATAATACCAATACTTTGAGAATATACCTAAGCAGCTTGAGGTTTGAGTGGTCGTGGAATTGAAAGACCAGGCCAGACTGACTGCGTACACATAGCTTTCCCCATAGTTCATATAAATATATACCTATACAAGTATAGGTATAGTTTACTTGATTCAATTGTACTATACTTTCTACTTTCTACTTCCTACTGGTTTCTGAAGGTGGAAGAAAAACTTGGTGTGGTGTGGTGAAGGTTTGACTTGGCATTTCCTTGGAATAGAAATAGTCAAAATAGGGTTTGAATGTTGGAATTTCCTCTCATTCTTGATTCTACAATCACAATCACCAGAGCTAGTCAGCCGACTATAAACTATCAAGTATAAAGTGTACAAGGGATAAAGATAAATTAATTTCCCCGAGAAATGATGAAAGACTCTCTCTCTCTCTCTTGACTGGGAGTTTGAAAGAGCAAACGAAGACTTATGCGTTTATGTACACACTCTCACCCAATATCAGTGTGTGTGTGTGTGTTTGTGTAGATGTAGATAGAATGAGAAATAAAAAGGAAGCTTTTTGGAGTGGCCGACGGATTTCTCTGCTGGGGCTGGTGCTGGTGCTGGTACATATTAGTTTTAGTGGTGACCGTGAAAGCTCGTCTGTTTTTTGTTTGGTTCCAGCTCTGAGCTTGCCATGGCCATGGTTTTTGATTTTGACTTTGACTTGAGACCTGAAACCTGAAACGTGAGTGAGAGAGACGAGAAGAACAAATACCGAGTAGAATAGAATAGAGAAGGAATGGGAGAAAGGCAAGTCGGCCTTTACCTTTCCGTTTTATTATGCATCCAGGTTTGGGAAATCACCAACCAACTCTTTTATTCTAATCGACTCGAGACGGAGAAAACTGGAGAGAGAGTAACGACGACGACTAACGAGAAAGCATGTAAGGAAAATGATTGCTCTATGCATGTTTATTTTCGGCTCGTCTTGGTCACAAGTTGAAGTCAACATTATATTATAAAGTTGGGCTCTCAACTCTCAACTAGGAGAGAAAAGAAAAGAAAAGAAAACTGGTAGTGCCAGAAGACATTGACCGTTTCCCCTTCCCAATAGATTACCTTCCTAAAGGATTACGCATTGGATTCAGCTCGTAAATTTACTTTACTTTAAAAGTAAATTAAGTTTCTTTTTTTTGATAAAGCCTTTTTAGACTTTCCTCGAACGACTTTTAGTCATGTTCAATAGTTAATGAATGTGAATGTGAATGGAAATGCGGGGAATGGTTGTGTGTAGCTTGTGAAGTGTAAAGCCAGAGAGAACACAATTCAAATTTCAAAGCCTATAGTACGGAATAAGGAACCAGGGCAAGGTTTTGCCCTATAGTGTGTTTACGATATATTTCCTATTATTTTTTACAGATAGAGTTGTTCTTGCGTGTTCTCTTCCTCAATTCTCTTGCTCTCTCCGTAATTTTCTTTTTGGCAATTTACTAACAAACTGCACCATCAAATGTATCTGTATTTTGATAATATTGATATGTTCACAATTGACGAATGGTGCGAGCTGAGCTTTGACACTAGCAATAACTCAACTCGACTAATTGGGAACATTTACAAAAGCCTTAATATTTCTTGATGTATTTCTACATACAGTCTGTGTGGTGATTTCTAATGCAGCAGATTTGTGTGCAAAAAAAAAATGAAATTCGTAATTCCGAACACACCACTTAAAAAACGATGGTTGAATAATTCTCAAAGCAAATTGTAGACGAATGAAACGAGCTCTCTCACTCTGTATTCTGCATTTGTGCTAAATATAATCAATGAGTGTGAAATGTCTGGAGTGTGCACACAAACACACACACACACTTCATTCCAATAATACATGGATTGTGTGAATTCACACGTAGATTCATCTGATTTGGAAAATGCCAAACACACATCCTCTCTTTCATTCCATTTCACATTCACTCAACAGTTTTGACATGAATGAGCACACGCTGGTAATCAAGTGAATAATGCCGATTAATTTGTTTTTTTTGTGTGCTCCATCACCTACTTTCTCCGCTCTCCCCATCTGTACAGACTACAGATATGGTCCTTTCCCTTTATCATTTATAATTCTCTCTATTCAAAAATGTCTTTAATGGATTTGAACTTTGACTAAGCTAAGGAAGAAAAGAAAAACCTATACGTATTTCCCATATTTATTGACTGGGAAATGAATTTCATGTTGGCGATGGCATTGACACTGAAATTTGACATTGAAAATCGGCATTGGCATCATTTTGAATCTTGTATAATACATTCCATTCAGGAGAGTTGTTTTGGATGATTTTCTTGTACGGCATTGTAAGGTTTCCTATTGATTGATTAGATTGCGAGCGTGTGTCAGTTTGACGAGAGTGGAAAAACAAACAAACACAAAAACTGACTCACGACTTGCCATTCGCACAAAACAAAAATCGGA
This sequence comes from Gisinianus flammeolus, assembly GCA_034699125.1. Lineage (NCBI taxonomy): Eukaryota > Metazoa > Arthropoda > Collembola > Symphypleona > Katiannidae > Gisinianus > Gisinianus flammeolus. The sequence goes on from JAIUND010001110.1 coordinate 13,717, forward strand.
CATTGTCATATGTGAATAGAACTCGATGATGAGAACATGGACATGAAATTCGGACATTTATTGGCTTTTTCTTTTTTGGAGATACCTGTAGAAAGCAATAATTTTGTTCTTTCTTCTATTACACATATTTGTCAGTGTACTTTTGGAAACGTCAGGAAACGCAGTGCCGAATGTCATGAGCATAAATACAGCTCATTGTAATATCTGTATGTGGATATTTTGCTCCAGTAGTTCCAGTACACATAGTGCAATAAACCGAATGGAATCTAGATATGAATTTCGTATAGTCGTATAGGTCTATCCTTTTTACCAAAAAAGGTTCGTTTTGTAATTTCTCATATCCGAATCGGTATCAGAATCACATTACATTAGTTAAAGGTTTCCATTTCCTTTTTTCTGCGTACATGTACAAGAGCAACACACACATTCCGTTCCATTCTAATCCATGAACATGATGAACATATGAGTTTGACGATAGGTTAAGGTCAATCGATTAATCAATAGCGGAAAGGCCTAGCCCTTGAAAATTCAAACATGTGTATGTATGGACATGGAAATGGGATTTTCTCTTTCTCTCCAATCAAAACCTTCACAAATGATACACAGCTACGTGTTTCAAGAATGTCTGAAAGCCAGCTGATGAAGCATCATAATAATAATCAAAAATTGTGTATATGGTGAACATTCAACGTCCTTTCTTTTTCTCCATCAATCTATTCCCTCCACACGCCCAAAAAAAAGTCACTCATCAAATACTCGGCATGGCCATGAGGATGACGATGCCGATGATGATAAAGAGCCACACACATTTTTTTTATACACTACAACATCAAGTGCGTATTTACTATTTGCTTTACAGCAGATGCATGAAATGAAAATGAAGGGAAAGGGAAATTTCTCTCTCTCTCTCTCTCTTTCTTTCTCTATTCATTTATTCCTTCTCCCTGTCACTTTCTCCGTACCGGTTTGACAAGGGAAAAGGGGGAAAAAAAGAAGGAAAGACGGTGTACAAAAAGGGAGAGAGAGAGAGAAAAAAAAAACTTTTACCAATACACAGAAAGCTCTCATTGTAATTCAGTTGGCGAGCCCTTGTCCATCAATCAATGAGAATGAAGACCACTGGTAAGACGACAGACTCGTTTCTTCAGAATCACCATCACCCATTGTCCACAAACAAACACATGGTGTGGGCCATCCAATTTATTCCATTTTTATTACCAACTCTCTCCACAACTCCACACAATTCACATACCTCGAGTTTTTTCCCTTTTGCTAGTCCTATTGAATGGAAACTACTCAGTTTTTTTTTCTACTTCTCTTCGTGTGTACAATAGAGAAAAAAAGTGGGGAAAAGCTTTTTGAGTAAATGAAAATTTTCATCTCAATATTTTTTCCAGTGTCCATTTTCTTCCTCCTCGTTTCCTAACTTTATCACATGGATCGTCCGTCCAATTTATTAGAAAGTACAAAGTGTAAATCATAGGTACATTTATTTGTATTTGTATTTGACCCCATTTTTGTCTGGTATGTATATATTTTCTGTATATTTTCATATGCATTTTGGGAATTCAAATGGGGAAACATGGAGAAGACTTTTTCAAGTATTTAATTCCCAATTACTTTCCATTTAGACAAAATCCGTACACCTAAATATCTTACAACTTTCATATTTAAGTAAAACTCCGTCTCGTTGACGGAGACGATAGAGAAATTATATATATAGGGTGAAATCGACTTGGGTAATAGTAATAAGTAGTAATAACGGTGTGTCCCCATCTCAATCTGCATAAATGATTTCTTACCAAAAGCGAACAACCAGGAAAAGTCTTCCTCATTCCTGAATATTCATGATGATGATGGCTATTGATTTTTCAACAACGGCTTTTCCATACATTAGGAATTGTCATCGTCGTCGTCCTTTGAAATATATTACGTCCACTAAATACCCCTGGCCAAAAACGCACACACACACACACACACACACACACAGAGGCTACATGGAGATGGAGATGCCTTGTGAATATAAATGAGTATAGATGAAATCTATTCGTATTGATATTTTTAATTATTACCATTAAATACAATTGTCGTTGTTATCATCGAACATGAGACATTTCTCGAGTCTCCAAAATTCAATTATGACACAGGAGAGAAACGGCCGAATTTTCGGGCTAGATAATAATTTAATTTTCAATGGAAATGCAAGTCAACTAATAATATTATGTCATTTGGCAATGGCAATATTCATATACCTACTATAAAATCCGTTTGGCTTGTTTGGCTCCGGCCATCCCATCAAGCATAATAATATACGAAATATAAATATAAATATCAATAACATTTCGGGGGGAAACTCTACAATCTACAATTCACCATCCACAATCCACTCGCTTTCATGTTCATGTAGGGAACTATGTCTGTGTCGTGTCATAGTCAGTCATCTATATAGTCTGTAATCTGTAGAAAATGCATTGGATTTATGAGAGAGCTCGAGAGTGTCGAGTGTGAGCGACAGCTGCTACCAATATATGTACCAATATGTACCAAAGTAAACTCATATATAGTCAGAGAGAAAGAGAAGAAAAAACGTTTTTACCGTCCTCGTAATGTATTCACATTCACATTTTGAAATTGCAACAGTCATAGTACTAACAATAATAATAATAATAATGGCAGCAACAGTGTTTGTTGACAGAGTTCTCGCTTCTCCGCCTGCGGATTTTGAATTCAATGCACACACTCAAAAAATACATACGTACGATACAAAAGAAAAAAAGGAAGGAGAAATATATATATGACAACAATATTTATGTGGAGCAGGGCTAAACAAGAAATGTGAAGGGATTCACACACACAAGAGGGAAAAGCAACAGATTAATGTGCTCTACTTTCTCAAAACTACAATTTTTTACATGTAAAAGTATATAGAAAAGTAAAAGTACTGTGTACACACTGTGTTTGAAAGTGAATTTTGCATAATATATTATATGGCAGTACAGTCTAGAAATCTAAAGTCTAACTCTAAAATCTAAAATCTACAGTGAATTAATTTAAGTCGTCAAAAACTTTGTATACTTTAATGGTACGTTTGGTAGAGTCTCCAAGTTTTGAAAGGCCTCGTTTGATTTATATATATTTTTTGTTCAAAAAAAATCTACAATCGAAATTTTAAATTTTAAATTTTAAAGGCTTTTTGATGCATGGTTCCAGTCGAGAAGTCAATTCGGGGATTTTTTTTTGTACTGCAAGTACCGAATTCGGTAATTTGGATTCCGGATATCAAAAAAAAAAACTGCAAAAACGGTAATAAGAAGTTTGTTAACAAATGCGGTTTCAATGTTTTGTGATGTACACAGAAGACAAAAGGAAACGAAATAGATCGAAATATCAAAAGGGGGGAAAGTGTAGACAAAATTTCTTTTGTTACTTTGGAACTTTACTTTCCAAATGTCAAGGGGGGGGAACACATTAGATCAGACAGAGATGGGTTGAAAAAAGACAGGGAAAGGGGACAGACCAGACAAAATACGAAATCACTACAGCATTTGAGATGATAGAAAGTTGAATTTAATAATTAAAAACGGTTTGTTTTTTAAAAGAGTAATTTCTTGAATAGAAATCATGCTTGGAAGTACAAAGTACATACAGTTTGTACAATAGATCAAAAACATATTTTATAATTTATTCTTATATAAGATATGTAAAAAAAAAATGGACACTTAAACAATTGAATTGAAAAAAAAATCTAACCTCTTTAGAATCTCCATCATAATTGGAAAAAACAATTGGGCTTTGTTTTGTGTTTATTTTTTTATTTGTTTTCGCGACGACTTAATTTTATTTTTGGCAACTTTGTTTGGCAGCTTGGCACTAAAAAGCAATCATAATTGTTTAAATATCGATACACACATTAAATTTTTATCATATACTTTAAGCATTCAGTATACAATTATATTATTATTATTTATTTTCTATTTATCTATAGATATCGGTTGTAATAAAGATTAAAGTCAATGCTCTAATGAAATTACTAAATATAAATATATATTATTCAATAAAATACCATTCATCTTCATCACTAAAAGTTTCAAAGTTGTTAGTCAACACAATCATTTAATTTGCCTACAAACAATAAGTCTAAATGTATATATTGGCTGTTTGTATAGCTGTAAACAGTTGACTAAAGGCTCAATTAGTAAAAATTAAAATCCCATATTTAAAACGCACTTTCATTTAATTTCAAACTAAATATTTGACATTCAAAAAATATTGAAAAAAACCTTGAAAATGTCCAAAAGCTGGACATTAGATTAAAAATTACTTTGCCTATATATACTTAAGTTTTCTCGAAAAAGACTGAAAAAATTCGTTTCTTGTATAGATTATAGACAGACAAGGGGAAAATTTTTTATTTAAAAAAAAAACTGCTCACGGCCATGTCCATACTTTTTGTGTATCAAAACTTGTTGGGCACGAAACTGTGCGGTTGCTGGAAGCTGGAAAAAAGACTGACATGTCACGGATCGACATTATTAACGATAATAAGACAGAGACGAGGATATCGACATAGACATACAAGTACTCTGAGATGCCGACGGATGAAACATCATGTCCCAATTCATTACTACTACACACTAGACAGGATTTCCTTGGAAAAACTTCATAGAGCTGATGATGAGAGCAAGAAAAGATCTGATATAATAATAATATATATAAATGTGGGTGTTTGTCCTTTCCTTAAAGGAATTCCTTGCCTTCACCAAAAGAAATCTACTATCTCCCAACTTGCTTTTGACTTTCCCTTTTGCAAACCATTAAGATTTTTTGATAAGTCTGAAGTCTGAAGCTATCCTTGAGAGAGATTTGAAGAAGCCAAATCTCCTCCTCCTTTTCCTCCTCCACCCCTCCTCCTCCCCCCTGCCTGTCCAACTTTTTAATTTTCCCTAGTAATTTTTTAATTAATGTCAATCTTTCATCTTCTCCCCTTTTTTATTATTATTAAAAAACTAACTCTCGAGTCTAATGAAATTAAAGCTAGATTTTCCCTCTCGCTTCAAATTTAAATGTAATATTCAGCATTTCTCTGGCCTCTCTTTGACAAATGAGTCGCAAATGCATCTTGAGTTGAATAATTTCTTTCTTTCTTCTTCTTCTTCTTCTTCCTTTTCTCAAAAGAATATAATGATGATTATGTAGAAGATGGGGGGGGGGGCAGAGAGACCACAACCTTGCATGAATTTCATTAAGAAAACCATTAAAACGGGTAAAAGTCAACCGTTCATGGATTTGCTTGTCTCCGCATGTACATTCTCTCAAATAATTCCATGTGTCTGCCTCTGCATTGCCTCTGCCTTGCCGTCATGCCGTCATTCAATTTCTCTCTGCTCATCATGAGAGAACTGTTGACTGGTTCCTCGGTTTTTTCGAGATATGAAACTCGACTGGGAAAGTTCAAGTACACTTCGTCTGAGTGAGGAAGAGGCACTCGAAAAATCTTCTTAGCGACCAACCGTCGTCGTCCCTCCCCATTAAATGTATATAAGACACAAGAAAATAAAAGAAAGGAAAGGAAAGAACACGGAGGAGGATGGAGAGGCAGAGAGAGAGAGAGAGAAAAAAAAAACCTTGTCAGCTTTCAGCTCTATTGTCTTGTCGGGGAGTCTGTCTCTCTCCTTTCGTTACCACACCAAGACATTTACGAACGACTCTCTCGCTTTAACCGCTCTTAAAAGTCAAGGAGAATTTAATGATGAATAGTCAGAGGAGTTGGACGGCTACGTATATTTCCCATATTCCATATTCATATTTCATATTTCATAAGTCATCGACTTTAACTTTGTGTCTCGTTTGAATGCCATATATGAATGAAATGAAACAGAGTCCGTGAGAAGAGCAAGACGACAAGAAATTATTGCTCTTTTTTTGCCTGTCACAGTCAGTCACACAATCTGACAAGGAGAACTGAGAACCAAAAGAGCTCAGTTTTTGTGTGTTACGATATGAAATTATGTGTATGGAAATGACAACTATCGCCTACGATGCCCAAACTCACTTTCACTTTCACTTTGAATGCATTGCGTTCCTCTCGTATAAATTATATAATATAGTTTAAATAATAAATTCCTGTATAATTTGTTATCCTTTCCTTTGGGCAGTTTCTTTGGGTAGTTGTTTTTGGGCCAAAGTATGCAATCTGTAGTCTGTCTCTATCTCTGTATTAATCTTTCCTTTTCTCTTCTGTGTGTACACCAAACCGACCACCAGTCTGTATAGAAATATCTGGATTCCTTAAGATATCTCAACATGGGTAAAATATTGTAGTTTTTGTATACCGTAGTTTGCAGTTTCTACATAGTTTTTGCCATCCTCCTCCGACTCAACTTCTTTCTTTCATAATTTTAATAGGAAAAAGTTCAAGTTTTTTGAGAAACTTTTCCCCTTTTGCAAAGCAAACAAAGAGAGAAGTCCTCTCTTTCCTTTCCACTCCTTTCCCATTTTGTCTATTACTTTGCAAAACATAGCAGCAGAGCAAATAAAACGTTTCGACTCTCCAACTCCAACAACTCGTCAGTTCTCATTCCTCATCATCATTATGCGAAGAGAAAATGAAAATGAAAACGAACATGAACATGAAAATGTAAACCTACAGCAATAATATAAGATATTTCTTTCCCCTCCAGCTCAAAACTATTTTTCCCCATTTCCGTTTTCCTCAAAACTTTTCCCCTTACAAGAGTTTAATGTGTTGATGGGGAAATAAACCCAAAACAACAGTCATAATAGGATTTTGGCTAATTTTCTATTTCAAACTTTGGTAAGTACTTTTGTAAGTAATGCAAACCGAGAGAGAAAAGTTCCATCGCAGTTCAATACTCAATACTGAGCAAAATAACTTTAATTTATGTATAGACATGCTCATTTTCCCAGCTACCAGCTTCCAGTTTTGAATACTCGAAATATATAGTTTGATTTCATTGGTCGGAATCCTTACAGCCTTTGTCTTTTTTAAATAGAATCAAAGATACTTAAAAAGATGTATAGAATTTACAGATAGAATGTAGGCGCTACATATCTGCACATGTAGAATTATATAATAAAAGACTTACTAATCGTAATTATGTTTCAGGAGTAATGGAAATGGCTTGTATAGTATTTTTCTAGTGGGATTTGTGTCCTCGTGTTTTCACATGATATATACCGAATTTCCTTTGGTTGATTCTTTCCTTTTGAAAAAACAGCGACCAGATTTCATTCCTTGACAAAGGTTCTCCAATAATAACAAACAACAGACCAGTTACTATTGTTTGGTATGTACAAGGCGGTTTCCCCTTTCTTCCTTCTCCTTTCACTGTGTCAATGTCACTCACTCTATTCCGTTTTTTTCTATTCCGTTCGCTTTTGAAATCAAGATTGAAATTAGAAACTTGGACAGAGCATGAGGAATTCCACTCGTTCACAGACAACAAAAAACAACAATAGAATTTTATAGTGTGTCAAGTTTGTTTCTTTTCCTTTCGACGCACTCTTCAAAGATTAGACAGATGAAATTAGATTTAGTTGATGGGAATCTCAAATTCCAAATTCCACATTCGCACTCGCACTCGACTTGTTCTTTCTCTTGTTCAAAATCTCAAAACTTGAACAGTCAAAGTAATGATGGTAATAATAATAATACAATTATTCGGGATTTCCTTCTCATCAATCTGTACGTACAATATAAAATATTGTGTATTTCGTAATTTATAAAGATTCTGCTGATACTTGTGGATGAAGAGGCCACGTGCTTTATCTCTTCTCGAAAAAAAATTCCTCGTATACGATTGACAATGACGGAGAAATGAAATGACCTTCTGTCTTATTTTCCCTTTTCACAGAGACGCCGTCACAATGTCAACAGAAACACAACAACTCGAGCGAGTTGTTCACTGTTCAGTCTGTATCTGTATGTATATTATTTGTTGCATATGCTCCTCGTCGTTTTTTCCTTCTGTACACGTACACAGAGTTGAAGTCAGAGATAGAGAGAGCGAGAGCGAGCGAAAGTCTGACGGAAGTCGGTGAAAGTCGTGAAAGAACTACGGGGGAATGTACGGGAATCTCTTTGTGGGAGCTTTTTCTCTTTGACTGCTTTGCTGAAACTTCCAACTTGTACTTGCTCCAATGATCGTCTCTCTCTCTCTCTCTCTCTCTGGTATGTGAGAGCGAGAGCAAGAGCGAGGGAGAGAGCGAGTGTAAGTGTGAGTCTGTGTGTTATTGTATTTGTAGTACAAGAACAAAAGTAGTTTGGTATTTCGGTATTTCGATATTCCTCTCTCTCTCTCTCTCTCTCTCTCTCTCTCTACTTTTGTACGTTTACATTTAAGGATTTGAGTTCACTGGAAAGGGAAAAGTTTAAAGAGAGGAGAAGATAGGAAAAGGATTTGGGAAGATATAGAGACAGTGAGAGAGAAAGAGGGAGAAAATAAGACTGCTGCTGAGTCAGTTCTCGTCTGACTGAGAATTGTCCACACACATTCTCTCAGTCTCTTTCCTAGTTTTTCTACACTTCAACGTACAGACACACACATGCACAAAAAACTGACGATGAGCCTGAGACTGGGACGGACGATGAGAAGAGGACTGAGGAGTTGTAGCAGGCGAACAAGGAAGGAGTGGGTCGTGATAATTCCCTTCAAGTCAACTTCAAGTGAAACCCGAATCGAATGTTTTACGCTGCACGTTCTCTCTCTCTCTCTCCTCTAACCATTCCTTTTCCTTTTTCCCTATCCCTCGGTCGGTATTCCGAACCCAAAACCCAAAGCACAAAACCAGAGTATGTATACACGAGACTGCATGAGCATGCAGACATTTCCCCGTCTATCTCTTCCTCTCTCTCTCTCTCGTTCTCTGTATGCATGCATGTACATGCGTCTAGTGACCCAACTACTACTACTATAATAATTATTATATATACAAGTGGATTCTCCACAGATATGAACTGATACTACTTATATAAGTAATATTGATAGATATATATATAAATATAGGGAATTCGCTTGTTATGACCGAAAGGAGTATGAAAACAGGGAAAGAGAGAGAGAGAGAGAAAGCATATCCATATCTCTCTATCCAACAAACTCACGATCGATACACTTTTATACTCAAACGACTTTCTCCATTCACCATTCATTTGTCTACATGGAATGTATTTATGTAAGTCGGATCGGATATACCGAGAGTTATACTTGTGCATACATATCCGTATTTAATTTATATATTTATTTGTGTTTTTTGTTGGTGTGAGTGTGAATTTGAATGTGAATGTGAATGCGAGTGGTGTGAGTGTGGCAGTGTATATAATTCATTGTGAAAATACTCGCTTTGAATTTATTTATTATTACCAACTATTTAGTTAATTGTGCGTGCCCATCGGATGAATGTCCGTACATACATGATGATGTACGAGTACGTACGGATTACACATGGTATCTTCTGATGCTCTCAAAATACTCTTCTATTTACACACACACAGAAACACACACCTACACATGCAATGAAAACACATAGAAATGGTACGTGTTTTTCTCTTTGTTTTCCTTTTCCAGAGGATTAAAGTAAAGAAGGAGAGTAAAAATAAAGCAGAATAAAAGGGTGAACCAACGCTCATTCCCCCATTGCTATCTTGTCCGATTTATTTGTATTGACGTGTGTCTGCGGTGCCTGTGAATCTGTGTACATCATCATTTATCTATAGACAGTTTGATTTCAAAAGTGGAGGGAATGTTTTCAAACTGGGTTTTTTCTATTATGATTCCACATTCAAAGGATTTGCATACTGCTGTGCGATAGAAATGGAATGCAGGGACGTGTATTTACTATGGACGTTTCTACATGGTAAAAGAGTATGTGGTTCAGTGGATTAGTGGATTTGGTGACGTGCGGTTTTGGAATTTTGGCCATCTTCCACTGCTTTTCCCTCCTCTCTCTCTCTTCCTCTTCCTCTCTCTTCTTGTGCCTTGTGTAAATGGATGGATGAGAGATGAAAGAGAGGATGGAAAGTGTACAAGTGGATGTGGAAATAGGAAATGGGAGTAAAAAATAGAGGGAAAATGATGCTCTCTATTTCTCTCGTCTCACTAACGTTAGAAACTCTCTCTCTCTCAGAATTTCCCAGAATGTATGGGGTGAGGTTTTTGGTTGTGTGTGGTGAAAGGAAAGGACATGAAATGAAAAGTGTTGGTCGTCTATTGAAAATACACTTGAATGGATATCGGTATCGGTTATCGGTTATCCGTTATCCGTTATCCGTTCTCTAGATGTGTCTCAGTTCTGGGCATTTGTGATTCTGTTTTTGGGTTTTTGGATTACAAGCCTCCAATGGGCTTTCGTTTTCAGGACAAAGTACAGCGTTTTTCAGTCCCCTTCAAAATATTGCATAAAAAAGGAGTGTCTGCATGGTTTGAGCGTCACACAAGCTTTTGGGTGAATTTTCTCTCATATGCGGCCTAGATTATAAGTACAATGACTTTGACTATATATGGAGAATGTTGAATGTCTCGTAATGTTCTCTTAAATGACTGTTAAATTTTCCCCGAGTTTTTCCTTGCCCGGAAGCCCGACTCCAAGTCCAAGTCGAAGCTTGGGTGACTTTGTGTATGTATGTGTGTGTGTGTGTGTGTGTGTGTTACTCTTTGAAATATCATAAATGGAGCTGAGCACATGACTCTACTGCATACTGCCTGCTCTCCGCCATGACAAAGTAATCTTTCTACTTGCTCCACTACGCGGAGAAAGAGAGAGAGAGAGAGAGAGAGAGAAAAGGGAAGGGAATGGGATCAAGTAACAAAGTTCTAAAGTTGAAGTAGGTTCCTTTCGTACTTTGTACACTGAACTGAACGTGAAGCCAACGGGGAGTCGGGAATTCTCTAGAAGACTTGTAGGTGAAAGTATAGAAAAGGAAAAGGGAAAAGGAAGAGTGGAAAGTGGATAAAGAGTATAGAGGGGTATTCCTGTATCCATTCCTTCATGTACTACACACACACACACACACACACACACACACACACGGAGGCTAAAGAAGCAGATGATGAGGGAGTTGAAGAAATTTTTTCGTGATACGTTCTTTTCCCCCCTCTTTTTCTCTCTCTCTCTTCTTTCTCTAACTTGGACTCTTGAAGAAAGAAAGCTCACGTAACTTTTACTATGGGACACACGAAGACCGAAGACGACGGAGACGGAGACCAAGATGAGAACGACACTAAGAGAGAATGTGAGTGAAAGAGAAAACGGAACACTTTGGGATCGTGTGAACGAAGACCGAATGACTTTGTCCTATGTTTCCAGTTCCCAGCTCAGGAAGAGGAAGACGATGACGATGACGACGAAGTATAAGAAGAGAAAGAAGAAGGAGAAGAGGAAAGTAGCGGAACGGAACGTTGGAATTGAGTGAAAATATTTGAAGAAACTTATATGCGTTTGTTTTCCCCTCCCTTTAGTTTTCCCCTTGTGGATTTTCTCCTCCTTTTTTCTAGTTAACTTGAGCCGCCGTGAATGTACTTTGACGGTGTGTGTAATGTCATGGTTTTTGTTTTCTTTCGATTCGTCTTCTAATTTTTTCCGCTCCTTTCTATTTTCTTCACGATCCAAGACTAATCTTCAAAGCCAATAATGAATTTGGACTCCTGTTACCCTCTTTTCTCTTCCGAGTGGGAACTTGAGTTGTAATAACAAATATACGTACATATTGAACCAACGCACACACACACACACATTTTTTGTCCTATATTTTCTCTTTGTGTTTGCATGAGGATGGTTAGTCGGTTAGTCGGTTAGTCGTTGCGGCTAATGTAATGAGTTTTTAGTGTGGTCATACAGATACGTTTGGATTTTGGCGTGAGGAATAAACACTAACCGACTGATGGAGTTTACATATACATTGTTTAGTTTAAATGAGATTTTGCTCATCTCAATTTCCCGGATTTCCCTGGTCTATCGTGTGTAGGTAAGGTAAGGTATGTGTAAATGTTTTGTTTCATTCAAATCCAAATCGAAATAGACAGAGACATAATGCCACAGTCGTAAAGTGAAAGTAACTGACTCGCATTCAATGTTTTACCTTTGCCCTTTGATCTTTCCCTTCTGTAGAACGTAGAAACTCGTTTCGTTTTTGACGATTAAAAAAGTACATACATACCAGAACAGGAATTTTTGAAATGTTTATTTATGCCTTCATGTTTGTTTTTGTTTAGGTCCAATTGTATTGTATTGTATGTCGCTTGAGGCAGAGGAAAGTTGTTTGTATTTCATCTAGAAAATATTGGATTCCCCCTTCACCAAAGTTCTCCTTCATCATCATCATCATCATCATCATAATAATAATATTATTTATTATTGTAGCTCAAAAACTCAGACTTATATCTGTATATGGAAGTCAGAAACAGAAGCCATAAGCGTTTTTGGCTTTTCATTTTCATGGGGAACTGAGGAAAGCGCATTAATTGAATTCGACGTTCAAACTTCTCATATTGATGTCGAGTTTTATGTTTTTTTGGTAGGTGGTTTGAGAATTGAGTGTGTTGTTTGTGGTGGTGGGGGGAGGGGAGTGAAATACCGAGAGCGGTGAGGGGAGGGAGTTCATGCGAACTTGCACATGTATGAATTCAGATTGGCTTATTCATACTCAAGAATATAAGTTTTCTTCTTCTCACTCATTTCTCTTCCCAATATGTACGTACATAAACATGTACATATGCGCATTTTACGTTTCAACAAACTCAACTTTGCAAATGCACAAATGCTCCAACTGTGGTGAGTAGAGCCGAGGATGGAGAATGGCCTGATGACGAAAAGGAGGAAGAAAAATATCTGTATTTGTGGTGGAAGAGAGAGAGAGAGAGAGAGATGACAGATACGGAGAAAGAAAAGGAGTCGCCATGAGAAAGTAGCTAAGCTTGTTTGTCGTTCCTCTGTAGATAAAAGTTAGCTGGATTTTGTTGGATTTGGATTTGGTAAAGTAAAGTTTACCCACACTGGGGAGAAAACATGGAAATTTTACAAAAGAATAGAAGACGAAGAAGAAGAAGAAGAAGAAGACGACGAAGAAAAAAATACGACTGGGACTGAGAACATTTTCTTTTCTCAAGCTTTTGCATGTGTGTAAAAGTGTCTTCATGTGTGTGTGTGTTTGTGTAAGTCTCAAGATGTGCATTTCCTCGTGGCCAATATGTTTTCTCGCATGAGCATATGACACTTTAGTTTATTTCCTATTGTAAAATTATTCAGTTGTCTCATACTCATAGCCCACATTTCCCCACACACTTCCAAATGTCTGTACGTCTGTCGGTGTTTTGTGTGTGTGTGTGTGTACATACAGGAGATTTGAAACCCTAATAATTTCCATGTATCTTTCATATTACAGATACAAAACATCCAACTCACTATGCAGCTAATATATTACTATCGCAAAGAATAAAGAATATACAAACACATAAAAAAAAAGAGTCCAAGTGAGCCATTTCAACGGGAACTCGGTAGCAATTTGATCTGGCAAACAATACAAAATTCCTCCAAAGAGCTTCTCAACATCAAGAATGTTCATTTTTTTCTCCAGAAAAGATGAAAAACTATCTGTATTTCGACTCTCATTTCGTTTCGTCGTTGAGTTGAGTTGCCATTATATTGCAAATTTCAAATTTGGGACTTGCATTACACAATCCAAACACATGGATTCGTTTGATTAAAAATCCATGGAAAGATGAGAGATGAGAAAGGGAAAGTCAAGAAGGGAAATCATGTGTGCATGTGTGTGTGTGACGACTATGTGTGCATTTTTTTAGACTTGCTTTGATATACGAGAGCCTTTTTGTTGTAGCTGTTGTTGTTTTTTTTGGAATTTGAAGAAAAAGTCGATGAATCTTCCATGAACTGGGTAAATATATATAAATATCACTATACAGAAAGTTCAAACACAAAGGAAAATGTTGATGAGCGATGGAAGATGAGGCATGAGACAAGAAAGAGGATGACGACGAACGTGTGTAGGAATCCCTTTGAAATTTTAGCATTTTTTTTATTTAAAAAAAAATATATATCAAACACCACTTGAATTGAAATGGCTTCTCAGTTTCCCTGGAGGCTCTTCACATGTAAATGGTAAATGGGGCTTTCTTTCCTCTTTGCACTCTCAAGTCTTCCAAGTTTCCATCTCTAATCATATGTACACACTTTATTTGTTGAGAGAGAGAAAGCGAAAGAAAGAAAGAAAGAAAAAGGAATTTTTGACAAGACTCGAGAAGACTTGTAAGAGTTTTTTTTTAATTTACTCTTCATTGGAAATTGTAATCGTAGAGCATTACAAAACCAGAAGAGAAATGGCTGTATAAATTTTTCATAAATTCTTATACGCTGTTCAAAACCAAAGTAACACAAAAAAAAAAAAAAAAGAGTTCTGAATATAATTCGATCAAGTATGAGGGGAAAAATAGAAAGATTCCTCGCTCGTCTGTTGGAAAAAAATATCCGCTTTTGAGGATAAGGAATAAGAAAATATGATATTTATGTGTCTGTGTGTGTGCTGTGCATGGACTTGGACGGCATGGTAAATTATGTACGATGAATTTATGAAGCTATAAGTTTGGGTAAATGATTGCTATGCCTGCCACGAGTATTTCTCAACAAGGATCTCCGGAAGCTCTTTCGACTTGCGCTAGTCATTCCATGGATGGTTTGATTTTCCTTTTGGTCTTTTCCTACATTTTTACGTGTGGTATTGCGTCTTTGCCTTTTTTCTTCCTTCTTCTTCTTCTTCTTGACTTTACTTTCCAGCCCGAAAGAACGGAAGCTATTCTGTACTGAGGATGCCTTGCAATTTTTTTTTTTGTAACTACCATGCGAAAGTGATTCGTATTTTGTGTAGTTTTGTAGCCTCTATAATAGTCTCCACAACATACAATGTAACAACTGCATGAAATTTTGGGAACTGCATGCACAGAGAGAGAGAGAGAGAGCGAAATGGAACAACATAGACAGAAGATAGACGATCCTTCTTCGTTCCTTATCCTTTTTTGGGGGGTTGGTGCATGACATGAAGAGGTAAGATTTTAAGATTCTTCCGAGTCTACGTAAAGAGGCGTGTACATTCCATGTTATGTTTTGTGATCCCTTTTCGCGGGGAGTCACGTAATGCATAGTGTGAGTGGTGGAGAAAAAGAGAGAGACAGAGACAGAGAGAATGGAGAGTGAGGAAAAAATAGGGAAAGCAATTCTTACTTTGGAACAAAGCCAACTTTGACTCTCTTTTTTTGGATAGGCATTCGGCAATTTGGGAAAAAAATAAAATCGCATTTCCCTCATCTCTCTCTCTCTCTCTCATTGTGTCTTTCACTTACTCTATACTTGTGTGATTGTAAGGGCAAATGGGTGTGGGAAGCTTGTTAGGATTTGAGGATGAGGATGAGGACAAGGAATCGTTGAAAAGGCCTAAATATCCAAGTGAGTAAAGCCTTTACCACACTTTACCTACATTCTTTGGTCCTTTAGCTTTAGTTGGTGTTGATGAGTGAGATTTTATCTCGCTCTCGTTCTGTTGACCGTCCTCCGTCCACCCACTGATTTTCCTATCACCTTCACATCTCAAAACCTTCCACATATTCCCGACAGCCTCAAGTCGAATCTAGAACTTTTTGGACAGTTTCATTTTTTTGGCTGCTCTCCCTCTCAACTCACGATGATTTTTTTTTTACGGAGGCAATGACCATTTTGACTATCTTGATTATCTGTAGTCCCATCCAGACTAAAACGCAATAGGACGACTTTGGAGTGTGTCATCTATAATCCTTACACATGTTGCAATAACAAATTCGGCTAATTGCTCCCAAGATTTACACACAGCAGGATGTAAATTACAACGGCCGAGTGGAAGTGGAAATGAAAGTCGAATTCTTTTCAATTTCGAATTTATCACTGGGAATTTTTTTAGTGTACATATATTTATGTATAGTAAAAGTAAAAACAAGGGGGGGACGGGGGGTGGGTAAAAAGATTAAGAGATTTCCAAGAGGATGTGAGCGGTTTGTTCTGGAATGTGAATGTGTGGTGCAAGACAGGTAGTACGAAGACCTGGGAAATAATGGATTAGTGTTGGAAGTAAATAAGAAGAGTGTAAGAGTAAAAAGTACAGACGTAGCACTATGCAGAGAGCAAGTTAGTTGTGTTTCGGCATGCATCCAACAAGAAAATACTAGAATAGCTCTCCTCTCTTTCGTTTTATGGCTCTATTAGAGAAAAAACAGAATGTTTTAGTTTCACTTTCCCCTTTCTCTCTCTCTCTCTCTCTCTCTCCGTCTCATCTCTTCATCTTCATACACTCTTTCGTTTAGCAGTTGAGTTCCTTTCCGCTTCAAAGTTTTGCCCCAGAGAGAAAAAGGGAAAGTGAGTGCATCGGCCAAATGCAGAATGAAGATGGATTGAAAATAATGTTTCTTGGTCTGGAAAGGCATGGAATGAAATGAGAACTGTGGGCTTTTCACATTTGAGCCGCGTTTCTCTCTCTCTCTCGCCGCTTCTCTTTGTGTACTCGTACTTCTGGTGTGGAGTGGAGAGAGAAAGCTCTCGTCTCCCCAAGTAATTCATGCATAAACGCTCAAGCCTATATTATAAACTACTACACTTGCCAATGCCAAGTGTACGAGTTGTGAATTGTGAACAGGCAAAATGGAATTCCAGCGGTGGAAAACGTGGAGGACTCAACACGTTTTGTTGGTCGCCACAAAATTTTTTTGAAGAATTCCCCCCACTTTTCCCTTCTTTTTTTCTTACAAAAGTCTCCAAATTCTAAATGGACTTTGTTGTATACAAATTTCAATATGAATAATTTGAAAATTCCAACCGGCACAAAGAGACAATTTTATTTACTTCATTTCTTGCTTCAATGGAAAATAGAAAATGGGAAGCTATCAAAGAAAATTCAATTGAAACATCTTCTTTAGCGTTTAATTATACGACGTACATTTGAGCTGCAATTAGAACTTTTCTCATTTCACTTTGACTTTGACTGTGTATTGGCAGATCTTCAGTAGAAACGGAGAAGGAAAGAGAGGAATCGAATTTATAGACTTGAAATTCAATTATATGTACTCTAATTAAATTGAAACTTTATAAATTTTACCTATTTCTATTTCAATTAAGCAATTAATCAGTATATAATTGAGAAATTTCAAATTTTGTATTCCTTTCACATAGATACGCTGCTTTCTTTTCCGCTTCGTTTCAAATCATTCCTTCGGATTTAATCTATTCAAGAGACTTTCTCTGAGGACAAACTCGTTAGATTATTAGTCATTTCTATTCTCTCTCTGGTTGTATATAGTGCAATCTGGAATTGATTATATGTATGACTTCCATGAGAATGAGGATGCAGAGAGATTTTTCTAAATTTCTTGTCTCTTCCCATTTCCCATTCTGATGATTAATGATTTGCCATTTTTACTCTCTGAACCGAAACTATACACTTAGAAGAAGAAAAAAATGGCTTAAAGGTTGATTTGGAACCCATCTCTGATTTGGAACAAGTAGAAAAAGCTTTTCGTATCATCTGGAATACAAAGCTTTGGAATACAAAGTATTCCAAAGCTCTAGAGCTTAAGTGAATCATATTGCAATCATAGATAGACGACGAATCAACTATCTGTTAATGGAAGCTCGCTGATTAATAACTACGGTGGAAACTCGATATCATGGTTAACGGTTTTGAAAGGGGAGACAATATTTTTGGCAGTAATGAACGTGAACCGACCGTCTTATCAAAGTTTCCTAATCTTTTCAATTCAAAAATTATTTACGTCGAGGCAAAATGAAGCTGATGCCCATTTGTAATTTGTATGCATGACCATCATATCCAGTTTTCATTGTATTCAAAAATTCTTTACCCAAAACAGTGAAAGGGATTTGTAATCAAAGATTAAAACATAAACAACATTTCCTCAGTTTTCGGGGAAAAGCTGACGACGAACTGACAACTGATAGTTGATATCAAGCCAAAATGACTGGGCACAAAAAAATGAATTTATGTGTTGCAACCAATAACGAAAGTTAAAGTTACATGACGTATTTGTGTATGGAAAGGAATTTATAGTTGATATAATATAATAGACATCGTTGATTGAGATTCACACCGTGATTTGTCGACATCGTGGTATCCTTATATATATGTATTTATGGTAGAAAATTAAAATGGATTTTCATTTTTGACGGTTGTGATAAACATAAAATAGGTGAAGGTTTTTTGATGCGAATGGTCTGTTGTTCAAACATGTCAGACAAGTCAAGAAAGAGCCATGGGAAACTCAGATAATATTGAAATCCAATGTTTTTAACTATTAGTCTTCCTCCCTTCGTTTCAAGCATACTTGTACCAAGAGACAGAGAGAGAGAGAGAGAGAGCAGCGGAGATGACGAGAGAGGGATGAGATGCTGCCATGTTAGAGATATATCAGCATGAAATGCAGTATGATTACATAATATTATAATAAGTGCCTCTGACCTTCGACATTTACGTCCAGAGTTCACAGTTGACTACTATACCAAAGATGCACTATCACGAGTGATATTTTACATGAGCAAGCACTCACTCTCGACTCTCTCTTTCTTTCTTTCTCCCTTTCTCTCAAACTCAACCAAAGAAGACAGTTTTACAAGGAGGGAAGGCCGGAACGCTCATAAAACAGGGGTTTTGGTTTTTTTCTTCTCTATATCTTCTTCCTTTTTTTCCTCTACACTTTGTATGTATGTGTGTGTGTGTGTGTGTGTGTGACGTAGAATCAAGTCAAGTAATATTGATCTTGTTTTGTGCCTCGTATCATTCCGCGTGAGCCTTACAACTTTACAACACTTCCGCTATCCCGAATGCTTCCATGCCTCCTCCCTTCCAGTTACATTACAAAATAGAAATACACAAAAACTATAGGAAAACTTTTCATATTTTTTCTAGTATTCCGGCTTTTTTCTTTACGTAGTATATGAAAGAAAATATACTCGTACACAGACTTATAATATAGAAACCAAGCCGCAAGTGAAGGAACAAAACAACTACGGAGTATCTAACGGCTAACGGAATAAAAAAAATAAGTGGAGAGAAAAGATGGAAAGATGGCAAGAGTAGAGAGAAACCACTGACGTTTTTTAACTTTGACACTTACTTTAACTTTGAAATATATGGTAATCTCCCCCCTCGGTATAAACTTTCTTCCCTCGCTATTCACAATTTACCCTGTTGGTTGGTTGGTTGGTTGTATGGATGTTTTGTAAGTTTCCTCATATTTCTTGATCTCAACTAAAATAAATACTTGAACGGCTACTACAACAATACCATGAAATATCCAAATTCTCAATGTACATTTCCACTCAAAATCACACACGGCCATTTATGAAGACACCAAATAACCAACCAAAAAATAATGTTGTACACTGTATATAGCCTGCGTAAAAGCATATAAAAGCAGAAGCTTGGACTACATGTGTGTGTGTGTGTGTAAATATACGTAGTGTGGTTGATGGGAAAAGGAAAAAGGTTTTTTCAGTTAAATCCAGTGGGATGAAACTAAAAGGGAAAAAAATCACAAATCTCGGCGACAACCACAACTCAGGATCAACGTGTAATAAAGTATAAGAAAACATGGGAAGGAGACAGGGAAGAGAGAGGAAAAGACAGAAAAGAAGAACACTCAGAGTCACACTGACATTCCCAGTTCTACATAGAATGGTTAGAAAATTTATCTTTTGTGACAGGTTGCCCTGGTTTTTTTCCATTCTTTTCCTCCTCCTCCATCCTTCGTAACCCCTGAAATTTCCATATAGATATACATATAGACATTTGAGAACATTCTCTCTTTACATGTACACAAGGACCGAATTCTGCTCCTTATTCCGGCCGATGCCGTTATACCGTTAAGAATGTAGAGAATGTAAAGATTTTCAATATGACATACCGTATCCATATTCAATATTCCATAATTTGCTCTCTGAAGTGCCATTTGACTCATATTTTTTGGCATGTGACTGCCTTGGCTGGCGGTTTTTGCTTTTGCTTTTTCGTTTACTCTCAATCTCTCTGTCTCTAAACATAGTTGATGTTTTTATCGTCACAACTATACACACTCTATATAGGTCACCTGGTCTATATTATTTGTTTGATGTCTATCATAGGGGATATTCATTCGCTATTCTACACACAAATACATACACATGACCATATTATTACCATAATGTGTTCAAGGAAGGACATGCCATTAGACAAAGTGCAAATCCTTACACTATTCAACCCGATTCAACAGAAGAAATTGGAGAAAATTGAGAGAAAGAGGACAGGGAGAGAGAGAGAAAGAGAGAGAGAGAGAAAACGAAAAAGGAAGGAAACGAATGGAGCCCAGAGCAAAATGGCGTTTTCTTTCTCTTCATCTTTCTCTTTCTCTCTTTCTGTCTCTTTCGGATTTGTGGAGAGAGTCCAGAGAATCCAGAAAGAGGATCCAGGACATACGTTGATGGCGATGAAAACGACAGGAACTACTTGAAGACTGATAATGGTTTTGGGGAAGTGAATTCCCCAACTTGCCAATTCAAATGGCTAAGCGCCGTTTTAACTAAATGCCAAGCGTGATCTGAATGAGTTCGATTTATTACTCTCTCTTTCTTTCTCTTTCTTTCTCTGTCTCTCTCACTCACTCACTCTTCCCTTCATCTCCTCGTTTTCCTTCTCAAATCCATGTTGAAAGTCATGATTTTTCCATTAGAGCAAAAACACACGAACATTAACTCGGGAATCCTTTCTTTTCTTCTTCTTTTTTTATCATTTCTTCTTTTTCACAAGAGAATATCCCGAATTTCGAATAGATGAATTATATGTACACCTAGTTTTTTTTTATGTATTTTATAGTTTTTACTGAATGAATTTTGTATTTCATTGCCTGTATAAAAAAACTAGCACGAGTCTAGAATTTCTTGAATGCTGTAGCGAACATTTTTTAGCAAGAAGAAAAAGAAGCAGCAGGAGAACCTGCAGCTGTTGTCTTATAAAATTCTTCTGGCTTTTACTTTTTCGTTGAAAAGATCCAATGAGCTTGAACAGTCAAAGTGAATAAAATACTTGGCAAATCACCATCAAAGCTCTCGCAACTCTCAACGCACACACAACTGTACGAAGCGTGGAAAAAGAAATGATGAAACGTTGAGAAAGAGAGAGAGAGAAAAGGGAAAGAAAGCGAGGAAAACCAATTACGAATAATACGTCATCGCACAAGATTGTATGGCCTAACCTCCTATTTATTCACTGAGAAATCATAGGAAACGTTCGACTGTCTTCTGAGTGTGCTGCTCCCAATCTCCAACATTCCACAGAGTATTAATATTAAAGTAACGTAATGATAACATTAAGTGCATGAGGGATGTCGAGAAGACAATCAAACTTCCAGCTTGAGTCAATCTATTGTCTGTGCCATAGGTTAAAAAGACGCAGAGGAAGAGAGAGAGAGAGAAGTTGGGAACTTAACTAAAACTATCTCTGTACAGAATCTTGTAGAGTGCATATAGATATTACGAGGTTACGTTCATATATGTACATTCTATATATATAGCTTGTAGATTCCAGATTCGAGACTTGTACACCAGTTACAGGGGAAAACTTGAGAGGAAAATAGAAAATATTATAGGCTGTCATTACTCAACTCAGCTCGTACTTCGTACATGTACGATATGAACAAATTGGGAAAACTTTGCTCGTCTGTATTTTCCTATTTGTTCATCTTATTTTCGGCAACTCTCGCACATTTATCTCGAGTACATGGATATTGGAATTTGGAATTGCAAGAAATGTGTGTACGATACAAGATCTCACAAAGTCTTCAAGACTCTTCTTCTTCTTATTATATATTTGAAGGATTTAAAAGCTTTCTGGGGAAAAGCCGTTACAAATGCTTTGCTCCACTCTGTAATCGTGTAATGTTTCGCAAACATGTTTTGTAACTTTAACGTTTGCAATCCATACAAAATTGTGTACGTTTGTTTCTGCGTTTCTCCTATTTCAACTTAAAAAACTCCAAACTGTTTTTGTAATTTTATTTCAGGCATTATTTCAAAGAGAAATCAAAGCTCAGTACCGAGTATTTGACTAGATGTGTCTATGAAATGTAATATATATGTAAGATATTTGTGCACATCTGCAATCTGCATGGAAGAGCGATTGCCTACATTTTTGTTTACAGTCTCCATTTCTTTCCTCCATTTGTGTATAGTAATGGGAGTATTTCACCAGAGGCGGTACGAAAGTCATCTACTACAAAGAAGTTCCTTGTCTAGTAACACATGTCATATGTATCACATATACAGACATAGAATACATTGGATGGTGTTGTGGAAATTGTGAAAGCCTCGAATTAAATTCAGTGTCCTAACAAGCTCTAATTTGATCCATTGTGAAAAGCGGGCTCCTTACCATCCCATCTGCCTCTCTCTCTCTCTCTCTCTCTCTTCTTTTTCCACCATCTCTTCAACCACTTTTCTTTCTATCTCTTGCGGAAAATTGAGTTTGGACCTAAATCAAATCATGGAGATGAAGGAGAAAAAATGTTCCATATGCATTCACGATTGTAATATGACGCTTCAAAAGGATATTCTTCCAAAAATTCAAAGTCTCCATTCTACGATATATAATATATATTATATAGGAATAGGAAAAAACGGGGAAATTTTCTTTTCAACTGGTTGATCTATACAAAATTGACAGCAACACCTCCGTTCGTAAGTAAGTACATTGTAAAAGATTTCCCGAGAAATTGTAAAAAATGAACTTCATTCTCCTTTGTAAAGCGGCTATAAAATGGAATTTGAATGACGGCAATTTCAACGAAAAACTACTGTATATAATGTAATAAAGCTATGCAAGAGATATCGACACATTTAAAAATAGTCGTTGACTTGTAAAAAAAAGTAAATAGGCCTATACATAGAGAAATGAGAAATCTGTATAAATGTATAGAATTAATTTTAATAATAATGGAAATTCATCATGTTATAGCGTTGGTTGGGGATTATAATGCCACAATAGATTTGACTCGATTTAATTGAGTAAGCCTTATTATGGCCTCATTAAATTCTAATCACGAGCACAGAGAAGTTTGATTTATCGTTCAAGTCCACGGACATCGAGTCAACAGCTCGTAGGAATCCAATCACTGTGTACTTATAAATGTACTCTCTCAGGTTCATTTACAAACTTTCATTAGTGATACAACTTTTCTACTAAAGTATGTATTTCATTACAATTCCATGTCCATACAAAAAAGGCTGCTGCTGTGCGGATGTCCATGTGCAACTGTACATTTAGGATCAAATATCATTGCATTCACAAATCCCGCAATTCAACCTAAAATGGATGTTCAAATTAAACTCGAGTATACAGTCTTTGTATACATATAGGAAATTCCAGGGGGGAATAATATGGAAAGTTTAAATCGTATTACACATAGGTATGCACTTACATAAAAGTTGGAGAAGATGACTTTTAGGTCTTTCTCAAAGTGTCAATATAATAAAATGTACGTATTTAGCTCGATTACGCGGTGAAAGTCCAAGGATTTAGAGAGAATCGGCTTAAGTTAAGTGCTGGACTTTCGCGTGAATCCATCTAACTTTACACCATTGTCCACATGATTACAACTTTTTCCCCCAACTAACCTCGTTCCTACCAACTTCTTTTACAATCCGAGAGTCCAAGTGTGTGTTTGTGTATCTGTATGCCGGTATACATGTCTGGATAGTTTTCAGGTCTTTTGGGATTATTTTGCAACATCTCTCGGCCGACAGTCGACGATTTAGTCATTAAACTGTTGTACTGTGTAACTATCCTACTGTGTGTGTGTGTTTGTGCTGGGACTTGAGAAATTTCGAGATGAGTTCCACACCGTAGTATCCACAAAGTTGGGAGAAGTACAGTATATACTTATATGCAAGACCGAGAGAACATGGCATACAATACAAAATCCAATACAGATAAATCTTGGCTGATTTGACATGAAAGTATCATGAAATCGGACTCATCTGGTAATTTTGGGGAAATGGTCTAGTAGTCGAGTGTAATGAGAACAAAATTTACCAGATGGTGAGGATACACAGGTTACTAAACAAGATCATAAAAGTTTCATTATCCCCATCGTCTCATCCCATCCCATCATCTAGATCATGTACCAAATTCTTTTTTCATTGCAATGTGTACATGCTATTAGTATCTACATGTAGGCAAATTCTGTAAACTTTCTTTATTTACAATGAGGAGCATTCCAAAACGGTGAATACATATCTTAATAATGTGTACCATGTATAGTGCCATGTACAAAATCTGTGCCATGTACCTATCATGCATAAAATGTTCATAAAAAAAAATGGAAAAACGGCTCTTTTAACACTCTACACTTGACTGTTCATGCACTCTGTATAGTTCTTCACAAATCCTCCTTGAACATTTTTTCATTCCAATCATGAGACTAGAATTTTACAAAGCAAATCTATCTGTAGATTAAAGTATGTGACGTCTATCTCCTTTTGAAGAAGAATGTTTCGCTCTATCATATTCAGAAAGTTTGTAAGGTTATTTGTAAGGTTGAACCACATTGTGGTGAAAGTATCCTACAACTAATTCAGTCTTTCTCCAATGTAGTTCCTAATTTGCATACTTGTGATCCTATACCAAAGGCTTGGTTTTCACTGTGGTTCAACATTCAACATACATAATTACTTTCTCTTGTGTTATAGACATAAAATTTTGGTTGTGTACCTACCTCCGGAGATGACGTACAAGATAAAATGAGGTAGACACTTACACTGAGCTATTCCAACATAGAAAATCAACGGGAATTACATGGAATTGTTTGTCTAATGAACCAGTACGGATCTCGTGTCATATGTTATTGTCATATCGTTAGGCAAGTTGTATGAGGTGCATACATAACATTCATAAATAAGGAAATTCTCCAGGAAAAATGCAACATTTCTGGCGAACTTGAACAAAACATTTCTTCTCACAACAGTCACAACTCACTCTACAGCCTTGAATTGAATTCTCCACAATAAAACAACTACAATTCCCAAAGTTGATGTCAAAAAAGGCAGTCATAAATATGTCCGTGTCCAAACTATATGTATTATACTTGACTATTGTAGCTTTATGCCACTAGATATAACGGGATCATTGCGTATGAATAATGAATAAGGTTTATACAATAAAAGACTCGGAGGATTAGTTGTTTCTCCGTATTCTATTGTCTCTTTCCCCTCTAATGACAGTATGAATGAATATAAAAGATTAGCAACCATTTGGGAGAAAATAATGACTGGCCTGGAATTCGTTACAAAAAAAAAAACCCTCAAAACTACGAAATATGATGTTCGTGAATGAAATTCAAGAAAACA
This sequence comes from Gisinianus flammeolus, assembly GCA_034699125.1. Classification (NCBI taxonomy): domain Eukaryota; kingdom Metazoa; phylum Arthropoda; class Collembola; order Symphypleona; family Katiannidae; genus Gisinianus; species Gisinianus flammeolus. The sequence continues at coordinate 39,148 of JAIUND010001110.1, forward strand.
TATTAATATTTCCATCTAGAATGCAAAGTAAAACTTTCAACTAATTGAATAATCCTTCTTTACATTACTTAGCGATTAAATTCAAATTTCAAGGAAAACAAGAAACTTGATTTATTCTTCCGTAACTTCGCCGACTCAACAGCCCACCGATTACCTACTCTGCATATACACACATATTTAATATGCAATACATACATATTATATATATATATATACCTTTACTGATCGTGAGTAGGTACATTGCAAAATTATGTTACATACTATCAATGTAACATATTTTTGAAGGTTTTTCAAATCAATCAATAAGTCTTGTATACGAATATGAATGTAATATACTAAATATATAACTATTTGCATACTTCAATAACACAACATATAATAGATTGATTATTCTTGTACATATTAGAAACTCGTACGTACATATGTAACCTAAATAATACACTTTTTCCATTTGATTATGTTATTATATAATCTGATTATAATAATCATAAACCCATCTTTTAATTTATTCATGCTCAACTGTGAGCCATAAAAACGTACCTAATTAAAATGTTGGTAAGGTATCATTCACAGATTTGATGTTTGCAAAAAAAAAAAGCAGTTGTGGAGAAAGAAGAAAGGCTTCATTTGCGAGCTTTCTTCTGCTTCTGTCGAGGTCGAGATTTGGATGAATATTTTGAAGAGGTGCTAGTTTTTGAGCTTCTACTGGTTTTTGAGCTTCTATTGGTTTTTGAGCTTCTATTGCTTTTCGTGCTTTTACTGCTTCGCATACTTCTCTTTTCATCCTCGTCGTCATCGTCGTCGTCATCAGCATTAGAAAGTCCCATTTTCCTTTTCCTCCTTGTCGTTCCACCTTTCTCCATCTCTACCTCCATTTCGATAATTAACTTTCCATCCTCTGCCAGTTTGTACTCATCCCCTGGTTTCGGATCTTTGGGTTTACCTGGATATAAAGAAGAAAATACACAGACAATATAGCAATTATTACTTCATTTATTGCACCATGAAAACCAAGCTTAATCCTGGATTAAGCTCCTACACTTCCAGACTCGAGTGAGTACAATCTTAATGTTGTCGAATTTTGGTCATTCAACTCTTATTTTATGACCAAACAACCGTGGTCACCATGTTGTAGCAAATGGCATGAAGGAAACCAAGTACATTTCAATTTGTCATAAATTTTAACCAATTTGTCATAAAAATGTCATTACGGGGAATTATTTTGAGAAAAGACGAATGTGTCACCTATTCGTATAAAATAAAGTACTTGAATTACGGTCATTTTGAGAAAGGAAAAAAGCTCGAAGGTAGACGGTAAATTATACAGTATACAGACCATTGAACACGAGTACCGAAAAAATTGATTACCTTGTGTTCTGCAAAAAAAATCGTCGATAAAAAAATTTAGTCGTCTCTTTTGAAAAATTTGGTATTCCCTTGACGTCGTAGATAATTTGAATTTAAAAATACCTTGTCTATGCATGTAATGAAAATTGGTAATTGGCAATTATTAATTGCGAATCTCCAATTTTCCGAAATTGCTTCAAAGCTATTTTAATATGAACCTACATCTACCCGCATACCAAGATCACAGCTCTAATGACGTGTTCAGTCTTGCAGATAAAAATCTTTCTATCTATCTTTTTTTTGCAAACTAGGATCTTTCTACTTCTATACTTTAGCACATACGTATAAATTAGGAAGAGACTGAGGAGAAGGAGAATAAAATTAAAAAAGTTTCTTCATTTTGAGCATTTGGGAAGAGGAGGTCGAAGACTCAAGAAGACGGTAGGTTATTTCTAGGCTATAAAATAATTGATAGTGATACGTGAGTAAAGTTGTAAGATGAAAGCCTATGTTGATAGCATGGCTCGTTAAAAAACCTATTCGTTTGCAGATCACTAGAGAAAACCTGCATACGGCCTTCATACTACATAACTATGGATTATACAAGCTACTTCACTTCCTTCGCTTATGCTTTTCTCGTTCTTTCTTCCTGTCTCACTATCCGTATATATCGCTCTTGCTCCTTCTCCTTGTACATTATACACTACATATACCCATGGTTTGTACTCATCAAGTTTGAATGATTCCTCAGAGAGCTCTTGGACAGAAACCAGAGAATCAAAAGTACCCAATAGGCCAAGAAAAGTTTTGACTTTACGACAAGGAGTAGAGAGAGAAGGAAAACTAGAAAAAGAGTAGAATTTTCTCGATAAATAACTAGAATATATATTCTATAGAACTTACTTATGAGTGCTCCAGTGACATTTTTCGGATCCAAAAAGTCGATGACACCCTCCTTTATAATCAGTCCCCGCTTACTTAAAGTTCGCTTTGAAGTTTTGGTTGAACCACCAAACTCATCATCACTCTCATCCGACGCGTTCCCATCTTTATCTTCACCATCGAAACCGTCATCGTCACCATCTTCGCCTCGTAACTTTTTAGTTTTACTCTGAAGCTCTTTCAACTTGCGAATTTTCTTTTGTAAATTTTTAATGCGTGTAAGCATCTTGGGATCATCAGAGTTGGGAAGAACAGCTTTCAAGCCAGCAACACCAAATACTTTGATCATACGAGCAAGAATCTTATTCATCTCTTTTCTTGGATTTCCAGGAAGACTGAGAACTTGGCCAATGGAACTTGCATGAGGGCCCATGTGAGTTTTGAAGAGTGATAAATTGAGGGATAGGAACCCAAGGGATTCTTTACATGGCGATCCATCTGTTCCTCCAGATACACGTTTCAAACTTTCCCGTTGTTTACTTTCCCGTATCTGATCAATGCACGCTTGAATCAATTCTCCATTTGGATGTGTTGGTCTCACCTCGACAAAAACTATAGTCATGAAATTTATTGTGCAAGCTCGAACAAATGCATTCGTTGACTTAAGACCAACTTCAATGACCCCAATCATTTTCTCGAGGGACTAGAATATCAAAAGAAAAAATCAAAAAAATCTTGTTTATTCTAGGCCAGTCAGAACAATATCATATTGCTAGCAATAAAAGCAATGTATGCCAATTTGAGCAATAACAATAAAAGCAATATCGGGCTCATATTGTTATTTGCTATATTGCTTTTTTACACTAG
>JAIUND010001111.1:0-42237 GCA_034699125.1 Gisinianus flammeolus
TGTACTCAAAACAAAACTCAAAATTCCAGAAATCAACACTCCAAAAAAGCTTCGATTTATTTGGACAAGAATTTGTCTCATTGAATTTCTCTTAAGTGTCTTCAGTATATACAGTCCGTACTTTGTTGTTTCATATTTTGTCATTGTTTTAACGATCCAATGTTCGTACTCATATTTTCTACTTTAATAATTTTTACTCATTCAGTGTATACTTAATGCCATGAGAATCTGTCGTTGTGTGAATGAAAACGTTTGAGCTGCCCTGAGGGGTTAAGGTGACTGTATACAGGAATATGGTGGAGTTTTTTGTAAGTCCTTATAGATATAGAAGATGAGTATGTACACATATGAATCTATGTATGTAATGTTTTTTTTCAAGTACATACTACATACATACATATTGTACAAATAGGTATGTATGGATATGGAGTGGTGGATAGACTGAAAAATAAGCGTATAACCATATTGGTGCTGACATGTGTGTATACATACTATAATATGCAGAAATTCAGAATACATTAATGAGCGTATTCCATCCATCGAGTAATAGAATTAGAACTATTATTATATAAATGTTTAAGTGCAGACGTTCAAGAAATTTTATTAAGTATTCATCTATTCTCATTTTCTAGTGCTGCTGCAGGTTGCTGCACAATAAGCATAAAATGCAAATGTTGTGTATCTTTAAGACCACCATTTAATATACATTTCTATTTCTGTTTTATGTACAGTCGTAATAAAATTACTTTTGATTCGGCAGCCTACTTCTCGCCCCTCTCTTTCTCTCTTATACACACAGCCCATTTACGTTATAGCTATACACATAGGTGTGCATACACACACACACACTGTACATACACACTCACAGTATAAAAAGTTCAATGTCAATTTTACTGCTTAGGTAGTCATTTTCCCAGTACATATAATATGGACAATTCACTCGCTTTATTTCAAGAGACTATATGATAATGAAAAAAGTAGAACTAGAATAACAATCATCAGAAACAAGAGCTGAATTCTACGAAGAAATGTGGTCCGTAAATAATTTTTAGATAAAAACCATTTCCATGTACAGGTACAAACTCACGAGCGTAATTTTATAAAATAGTCCCCGTGCGTATTAATAACTTTCTTGTCATACCTGAATATGCTGTCGCGATTTAAAACTTCTCAGTTTATGGTCATCGATAAAAATGATTAGTTGTCTAATTGATATACTTTTTAAAAAGTAGTGATTATCTATGTAAAACTTGTTCATTTTTTTTTTAAATTCCAATAAGTAACAGAAAAATACCTCGAATTTAAATTACAGATTTTGTTTGCATATATTGTACTAGTAATGCATACAACAAATCTTTGTTTAAACAAGAGGACTGTAAGTACATTTTTTACTCAGTATGGGGTTGAATGTTTCATAAAGATGTTTATGGTGATACAGAGAGACGTGGTGTTAATGGTACGCTAATAATTAGTTTTATTGGAATGTATAGTATTGGTTTGCTCTTCTTCATACGCTCCGTGCACACTGCGACAACTGACAACTAATTGTTAAATGTGTCTACAAATGGCGTTCATGTTACTCTGAACTCGGTGATTGAAACATGAATACAAGTACGAAATTACTTTTATACGTATGTAGAATGTTTAAAAATCCTTATGTTATTAGTCTAGCTGCAACATTGAGTATGAGTGATTGTCTTACTTATTAGAAAAGAGCGGTATAGAGTATAGTAGTATAGTGCCTTACTTGTTTACGAGAAGAATATGAATCCGAGTACTCGAAAATCATCGGAAATATAGTAAGGAAATGTGTAATCAACTGCGACTCGAGACTTGACTGAATGTGAATATATCATTAGATTGATTATTATTCTTATAAGTATCTATTTGGATGAGAGCAGAAGGTTTTTCTTCTCAGCTCAGCCACAATACATTCTGCACATGGAATTGTTTTATTATAACCCGAACATTTTACTCCATATCGTACATCGTATTGTCAGTCCATGTGTGTACGGAACTTTTGTGACTATGATGATTTGCTGGAACACTCCAGTTTGAGTATTTAGATATATTTTTTCTCCATTTTATTAGATATATGAGAACTTTGTCGTGTATAATTAGACCAAATGCTCATCGTAATATCATCAACGGCAACTTGTAATAATATCAAATTAGTCAGTTCGTCTCTCACCAGATACAAACGTGTGAAACCTAGTGTAACAAAAGTTACAATCAGAATTTCAGATCAACTTGACGTGTCTTTTGCTATTCAAAAGAAAAATCTCGACCAATTTTAGATACATATTATAGACTACAGTTTTTGTTTTTACTTTTCAATATGATTCGGGTGCATAAAGTTTACGATAGTGATATAATTACACATCTAACGAAATTTCAATTCAACCGTGATTTGTATTAACTGCGAGCTAGAAGTAGTTTATAAAATCCAAACCAAAAACAATAAAATTCAATTAATGTTCACGTTCTTACAAAGCCAATTGGAAATTTATTGAGCCGATGTGTACCAAAATGTCTTCGTATTCGTCTGCATGTATCCCGAATTTTTTCGACTCTGTTTTCACTGGCTACGATTTTGGCTTCAACTTTAGTACATTTGAAACCGAAGGTATAGACAAAAATTTTCAAGTTTAGTTTCTACTTTTTAAAAAATGCTATTGTACAAGCAGTGTTCATATTATAATTGCATATGTCTTAGGTATGTATATCAAGTATCTCTGCAAAAAAAACGATGCGTTCCATATTGCCTTGTTTTTAAAACATTGTATACGATAAAATGCTTGCTACGATGGTTGGATAAAAAATATTTTTTCAATTTGATTGGTCATAGGATTTTAAATTGTGATGCAAGCCGTTTATAGTGCGTAACGTTTGAAGATCTTTCTGTTACGTGGGATGTGTGAAACATGTGATTCAAAATATTCACTACTTTGAGACGGATGATTATGGTTAGATAATAAAGTAGAGGAAAGTGTGTACAAAGGATTTCTCATAGCAAATTCAGATGTTAATATCTGTACGTTTTGTGCGTATAAACTTTATATTATAAAGGATTGTTATACCGTGTAATTAGAGAGCTTGTATTTTTAAAAATGAAAGCCTTTCATGAATCCTTTCATTTCATTTTTGAAACACCACGCGTGAGGGAAACTGTTTTTCAAATATTTTGTCAAAAAAATGAAAGGATTCATGAAAGGCTTTCATTTTTAAAAATACAAGCTCTCTACTCCTACGAGTAAACAAAGAAGTAAAAATAATTTGTTCAACAGTACGAGTGGAGTTTTTAAAACTACGGAAAATAAGAGGAGCAACTTTTTTATTGTAACTTTTGCTATGAATTTTGATTGTGACTCACGCAAATTAGTTTTCCGAAAATACGAGCCTGCGATAAAACTTGAACTTGGATTAAAATATTGTTAATTTAATTAAAGTTTGTTCCCGCATCACATATTTAAATACTTCTGTTGGTCTGGACAAGAAAATTTATAACGTTGAATTTTCATGAATTTGTATAATCCTATTAAAATGGCTTTCAAAAGTACCGACTGAGCTGTGACTCTAATTAAATACGTGATGTATGCAAATTAAACGAGTTATGTTGTAATAATAGGTTTTGTGAAGATTGTTTACACAATTATACGTACCGTAGACATGCCCATCCGATATTTACCCTGAAACTGCCTAAACTAAAGAAAAGCATTTGCATTTCAAATTTTTGATTAGCGACTAGCTCAACATGTCCAATTAGATATTAGTCGGGCAGTGGCATGACCTTTTAATTAATATTCTGTTTTCTTCAGATTTTAAGAAGAAAACAAATAGAGCACCAAAGTTCTTTACGGTTTTATTGTTCTTTGTCTTCCCTTTGCCTACACTCTACAGCATCCTAAATCTTCAATCTTCAGAATTTTGAGAATATCTATTCTAGCGGACCGTCGCGCATGCTAAAGATATTACACAATATGAATGTGAGAGCTTCTTACCGATCCTTGAATTAGTTTTGAATGGGAAATTTATGGTTGTATGACTTAAAATATAGAGAGAGAGAGCGATAATTTTGTATACACTGTACCAAATTTGTCGGTATGTATTACCAAAAATATATTGTATGTATTGTGCATAGGTATGTTGATTGTCAAGGTAGTGCAAGTTAATGAAAATTAGTGAATAATTTTGACTAACGAAAGACTGTAGTTTGTTGATTGTAAAAGCCTCATCGATTTTATGATCAATGAGAATACTACACTGCGATCACGAGTGCATTATACAATAGATATATAGTTTGAGTTACAAATTGAGAATACCGACAGGGAGTGAGAGAGAAAATTTATGACTTCTTTTCTTGAAGCTATAATCTCACTCTCCGAAATTGATCGACTAATCAGAGATAGTGTGTTGTTGGTGTGGAGTTGAAACCTAGAAAGCTTGTATAAATCCTAGATGCCGTACATGCATGTGGATGTTGATATAAGGTTTTTGTGCACAACTTGCCTTTGTACGAATTCCAGCACCCCCAAACTAGACGCCAGACTTTGGCTTGTTTTTGAAGGGTTGACAGTGACGGAAGGCATTCATATTTATTTTTATTTTTTATTCATGTCTTTGATGGGAAGGAGCCCATATAGTAAAAAGGTATAAAATAATAAAATAAACAAAACTGTCCCAGTTGATGGTGATAAGAGGCTGGCTAACAACAACAAAAAAAGCTCATGTGTTCGCCTCGTTCTTTCCTCCTTGATTAAATACATGGTCTGAAGTCTACGAATAAAAATAAGATGGAGATTGCTCCAAAAAAAAATGTAGATAGAAAACAAGTTTTTAAAGAGTCGTCTTTAGGAGAATGAAGCTGTTTAAAATGTAGATTCTATTTTGTATGCTAGCTAATAGAATCTACAAAAATGTTGCAATGGCGTCTTTTTTTCAAATTAAGAAAAATATTCAAAAAATCAAAACATTCTACTGGATATACTCGTCATATTTGGCAAGGCCGGTAAATATTAATAGCAACATTATCAAGTCTTTCGCAAAAACAAAGCATCAATTATACAGGCAGTCAAATACAATATATAATGTGTGTGGAGGAATAGACATTAAAAACGTTTTGTTGGCGGCAGTCAGATATACTTATTATATATGTACTTGCTGATGCTGATAAAAGATGATAGCTCGGAAACATTGATGAAAGGAAATCTTGTATCCACACAAGCAAATCAAACCATTATTTACATCTTAGACATGAAACATCATTGCTAATACCAGTAATACCACATATCTACAGCAGATGATCTACCTGAGTGTATTTGCAATACTCACACGCTCTGCTCTCCCTCTGTCTTTGAGTTTTATTAGAATATTCTAAGGCACATTATATGTCTTGAGTTGGATACTTAAGAAAGAGACGAGAGATTTTTTTCTTCTTATTTTTACACCATGTGGATACCTGGTTATTTCTTCGTCATAATGTTTGATAATATATGGAATATAACAAACGAAATCCGCAATGCAGAACCTACAACATACAACAATGAATCTAATTATACACGCCGTATCTTCTCTTGCATTTCCATATGATCTTCTTTTCATGGATGTTTTATATCCAAGAAAAGGTAATTTTCTCTCTCTCTCTTTCTACTTGTAGTCTCTTAGTTCAAATACGTTTTCATTTTTTCTTTTCGATTTTTATGTTTGAAGTGCGGAAAGCAAGTCAGTTTTTCCAAAGGAACAATATCACGTAACAAAAATTGTCTTAGGTATGGTGTAAATTCTACACTGTAAAACATGTATAGTACAGTCAGTGAGATTTTTTTATCTTTTCATCTTGTAAAGTTTTTTTTATCGTGCACGCTTAAGATTTTTTTATATTGTGTGCACATTTCATTTTATTTCATGAGATTTTTTTCATGTCGTTTCTTCCTTTCTTATAGCGTGAATTTGGCTTTGGGCATTGCATGCTTGGTTTGCATTGTTGCGAGTTGCCTCCAGCAAAATGTATACCTCCTGTCCTGTGTCCATGTCTTTTATCTTCTCTTCTTCATCCTCCAACAACGTTGGAAGAGCCGATGCGTTGTTCCAGGCTCTTTGATTTGTTAATGCATGGTTTTGATACGAAAATGCTACTATTGCAGAAGAGTGCTTGCACGTGTACAGTGTATAGGAAAAGCCTACATTGAGTACATATTGTAAAGTAGATGAGAGACAAAAGTTCCAATTTTTGTAATAGTTGCCTCTTAAAGGAACTTACATAGCAATAAACAATATGTACATATCTGTATATCTATACACGTTACAACTACAAGGAAATTTGAAACTGAAACTAGAATAGAACATGCATGGCTGTATTTGACATAGTACGCCTTTAGTTTTTTTTTGTTTTGAATGAAACAAATTTTTTGAGTGGTAAATCAGTTGGTCTCATATCGTATTCTTGTTTCTTGAATATTTTTACATGATTCCTTGTGGTACTAGTGGGATGAAGTAGACAGGCATGATATGTTGATGAATGTACATTTCAAAGGCAAATTGTGTATTTGTATACATTCCATTTTGTGGATGCCATTGTCAACAATTCGTAATTCATGGAATGTCTTCCAAATCCAGATGAAGTGTTGTTTGATAGATGAAGGATGAATTTTCTGTATGTGGCGTTTTTCTTCATCTCCCCATCATTATGGATGTGGGGACAATCTGAATCTGAATTCGTGAATCGTCGAACCATGACATTGCATTCAATAACTCTCCTTGTCTACAATTTTATTTTACGTATCAAAATGTATGTATATGATTCAAATTGAATGATAATATTCGTAGTTAAAATACACGGAGAAAAAAGGAAGACGTGATGTTGTATATTTAGTTTGTAGATTATTCTTCTTGAGATGTATGCTTTTGCCACTCAGAAAGACTGATTCTGTTTTTTTTTGTGTGTACGCTGTATTTATGTTGTATGAACAGATGTACACACTATCACTATGCTCATCTTCGTATATCACATACATTTTTAGACTTGTTCCCAACTGTTTGAAATTTTAAACACGTGGCTTGAATTAGTAAAAAGCGACAAATATTCAATATTTCGGTGGAAACAAACATACCATTGGCCTGTGTTTTAATGAAAACACGATAAAAAAAAATATCAAAAACTATTTATGGTTTTGTGGTGTGCTCTTCTCTCTATTCTGTATACATTTTACAATTCAATAATGAGAAGGTCAAGTTTAGGAAATATTTTAAATAGATTCGATTTTTAGCTTGCCTCAATCGTAAATGTCATTATAATTCACTATTACTCCATATTTCTCTATCTGTATTTGAAATTCTCTACTCGTAACTCACTATTTCATCCTTACTAGTGATAGGAAGAGTTGTCATTGTATTTGTAAGGTTTATATTCTTTGAAGAATTAATTTGACGTTTCATTTTTCAACGTAAACAAAACTAATACAATAGAATTTACAATTTAATATGATTGTATTTGCTTCAAAGACTTACATCAATGACATCATGTGATAAATGTATTATACATGTCACATATATGTTCATAGTCATACATATTACAGCAAAGGTAAAATTGTTTGAGTTTCAGGTATTGTGTGCCGAATTTTGTTGGAAATGAAAAAATAATCCGTGGGGTAAAGATATATCCGTGTGTTTCTTATTTCATTCAGATGAGTGTACATTTATATTTATAGCTGAACTTTTGAGGTCTTGAGAGAAATGTTGCAATTAGTGTAATGTACAATAGTATACATATATCCACACACTACTTTGTTACAGGTAGAGAGAACTATGTATAATCTGGAAACGCGTGCTACTGGAAGAGACAATGTAAAATACTCCACACGAACTATTTATTCATTAATTTTCGGTTAGCTCTAATCGTGTAAACAGTGAGGATGAGAAGCATGAGCATATTCAAAGGTATAATGTATATCATTTCGTTCCAAGTTGTTGTTTTTCCTTCATAAACCTAATCTACAAACACATGTGCTTACTTACTCCAAGAAAATAAGAAGTATGAAAAGTAACTGAACGAAGATGAAAGTAAAATGACACAAGAAAACGTTCACCTCCTGCACTCGTGACACGAGGAAAATCACCTTTTGGTGATTTTCATTACTACGTTTTGCTCAAAGAACGTTTATTTCCAAGTTCCTTCGTGGTTCGTTCATTAGTCATTACCACACTAATTATTGATGGCCACGAGAACATTAGAGAAAAATGCGAGAAAGCAAACATGTGTGTCGAAATCCTAATACAGTGGCTCATCATTAAGGTATGTACATACATGCACAATGCACATGTAGTACCTTATTTTCGTACGCACAGAATAGTACAGATACAAGTTACATTGCTCTACAAATGACGTGAGACGCTCAAACTATATAGTGCTGTCCAGTGTAAGAGTACATGATGTATACATTACTTTCCACATTCTGTATGATGTGGAAAGTAAACATTACATTTCCCCATTGTTTCCATGGATTTCAATGAAGCAAATATTACACAGCCTGTGTAAGGTTACGTTGAATATGGTTTCATTTCATTTCTCATAGCATAGTTGTAAAGTACATACAAGTTCAGTAGACTCAAATAGTGCATTGTATACGTATACTAGCATTGTGTATCGGAAACAATCAAAGTACTTATTTGCTGTAGTAACCCCAGCCGAGTCATCACTACCACCACCACCAAACAATTCCAATCTGAGCCAAGCCATACGCTCAACCTTTTCTAAGTTGTCTCCTATTTACTCTTACTCTTATGAAATCTGCGAATCTTACAATGATAACGAACAACGTCAAGTCATAAAACGAGGTAAAGGTTACTACTTGACAATCAAGTACAAGTGCAGAACCAAAACTTTAAATGTACTATTTGATTTGGTTTGTTTCTACATAGAGCTTTGTTTTGTGTCGTGTTGTTTCGTCTATTTGAGCGAGAGAGAGGGAGGAAGAAAGGAAGAAAACCCATAGCGTGTTCCCTGGATGTGGGTGTGTGCCCCAATGTCTAAGAAGGAAGGGAAATATAAGTGTTATTATAATTCTGTATATATACATATGCCATGGGTACATGTGCATTGTTAGATGAATAGGTAGTGTGTATGTAGATGGATGGAGAGATGGATATAATATTGTGGTTTAGTAAGATATAAAAAGCATTTCATGAACAAAGGTCTATGGTCATAAATAAACATAAATTCATCGTCATATATGCATGTACGTAAACAAGCTGTACTGTGTATCAGTGTATCATAAGGATTAAATTGAGTTGAACTAATCTTGAGGTTAGCAAATTGAAAATGCATAGATATGTATGTATTCACGTTCATTGTGGTATATAGTAGAAAGAGATTAAGAGTCATGTCGTGCAAATGACTGATGAATGATGACGAAAGGCAGGCAGTGACTGCCACCTTTTTCTCCTCCCACATAACTACCCTCTGGTAATTGCAAATGGTCAAAGGAGAGAGAAATTCCCTTTAAAAAATTTCATGTGCGAAAAAGCTCAAGGTCAACCTTTTAAATTTATAATTTGCATCATGCAGGGATGTTGTGTATAAATGAACCAAGTATAAGCTCAATCATTGCAATGAAAATGTATACATTTATATATGCAAGCTGCGACACTGTGTATGATGTAGACGTGTAATTTTTTTATTATGTGTACGGTCCATGTTTTGTAGTAACCGGGGGAAGTGTATCCTGGAGCAATTTATTTAGCATCGAAATTCGATTGATGATGATGATGAGGAGGATAAATATGCATAATAAATGAATCCAGAATATAAAAGTATATATAGTTTGGTATTAATGCGTATAATCCACAATGTACATATGTCTACCTGCATCTATATGAAATTTATGGTTAGTCCAGCCAACTCAAAGGGGATTTTAAGGTTTAGGCTTAGATTTATAAATCTTGCAGGTATGTGTTAACGTAATCTAATGCGAGCGAGCATCGGCCTGTGGTCTCTCTCTCTCTCTCTTTATTATGTAAAATTTAATTTAATGCAGCATATAAAAGTAGTATGTATGTAGTAATAGTACATGGGGGAATGTACAATGACAAGTATCTGGATGTAGCATGTGTGTATTAGAGATCCTAGACTTTTAATGGAAGAGGCGAGACTATTATTACGTGACTACGTGTATAGCTTGAAGGGTAAAAATGTGTGCGAGTAAGAGTATATAGTTGTTTGTGTACAGTGTACGACTATAGTGCTTTGGATCATGCAAGAATATTTCTAAAAGGGAAACTCTATACTTACTATACTCTATAGTCAAATAGTCGCAATTGCGATGAGAAATTTGCCAGAGCATGTGAACTGTGAAGGAGGGTTGATCGCTGTTCTCTCCAGTAGTGGCACACGAGGTTGCTTCAAGTTCCCTACATAGAAATAGAAAGAATATACTATATTATGCACATACATATAGGCTGTGATAGTATTTCTCACCGTAGTAAAAGTTGTAGTAATAGAACTAGACCTTTAGTCATTTCATTATACCTTACGCACACACATGTACATATAATATATAGTAGGTATATAACCTCACACACACTAGAGCTGTAAACAGCAAATATATTGGCGTATATAAAATATTTATATTATAATCTAAATGAAAAGTCTTTGAAGAAAAAGTTGGCACTCAAGAGTGACTTGAGCATCGGCGTCATCACTCTGCCCACACGGACACACAATACTAGTTATACTCACTCAGTCACTCACTCGCTCACAGGAAAAAGTTAAGGAAAGTCAACGTTGGAGTTGCTGTAGGTCGTGTTTGGTGAGCGTTCGTTCGCTCTTCTGTGTGCATAGTCATTGTAGCCACGTTAACGTAACGTTGTTCGTAGCATTTAGCTCTCGTCAGCTCACGTTTACCATTAGAAAAGTGCAGAAACTGTGTGTGTGTGTATGTGTGAGTGTTCGTACGGACAGCCCATATACATGTATATAATATTATATTTATATACACATACTCAAACACATTGCCCGTATTAATTATTTACATACTTTGGAACCCAACTGTTCCATGTGCTCCGAGGATTTTTCTTTCACCGGCAAGTTCACTACTTATGTGTATGTGAGAGAGAGTGTTTGAAAGGAAAGTATCTGAAGGAATCTGAGCTTTCTTTCTACAACTCTTGGTGTTTCCATGGGACATTATAAATTTTAACCTGGTTACTTACTAAATTACAAAATGTACAGTTAAATTGTACAGTCAGTTTGAAGTCAATATCGGAGTACACATTGTTTCATTAAATTTCATTAAAAAACTGTCCCGGTTTTCAGTCTCCAAAGGATAATTGAAAATTGTACAACAGTTCAAGTGCTCTCCCAAATACATACATGTAAATTGTATTGTTATTGTTTGTATAATTATTGAATGCTCTTCATCAAGCTGTTGAGTGACAATCTTTGAGCAAGAGTCCAAATAAAAGTGAATTGACAAATGATATTTATCTATTGAATTGATAATTTTGACTTTGAGCAGTTATAAAGCCACCAACTAATCCGTCATGCCGTTACGCTGTAACATTTATTATTATTATTGTGTTGACATCGTTGTAACCGTGGTTTACCTAGCTCGTGCAGTGAGTCCAAAAACAGTTTTGAGTCAAAACTTTTGACCGATTAATTGTGCACCAGTAATTTTTTATGCAATTGTATGAATTGTGAAAAAATTCAACTCTCTCGTTAAATTTTTTTTATTTTCTTCTGTTTACAATTGTTTATGATAGTAAATCGATATTGTGTATTCATTCAAAATAACATCAGTTTTCGATTTCATTCAGTAAAAAACATTTCCTCTGTTCATAATACTCTTTGTATAAGTGTAATAGAATAACTAATGAAGTACTTTCCTTTTCAAATTGAATTATAAACACACTTTAAACACTAATTGATAAAATCATTTTATTTTCAAAATATTTCATTTCTTCGTCTTCTGCTGCAAAAACGAATATATTCTGGAGTTTAAAACGAATTCAAGTTTTTATGGCATTATTGTTCACGTTAAAATATGTGTGAACTTTCACATGTATGCCACAAAATATCAAGAGCTAAGACATTTTTAGCATACTGTTTGCCTAATCGAAACTTATTTTGAAGACATTTCGTACATTTTTCGGCGTAATGACCGACTTAATGGTATCCACCAAAAACAAATCAATGAATCAAGAAAACATCTAAGTCAATTTACAAATCTTTAGTGATAAATTAAAAACAAGATTTTGGCGCTCTTAATAATCTAAGCGTTGGCCTCTCGTTGTGGTATTCCCCCCCAAAAATATTGAAACTTATCAGTCTAAAGATAACAGTTATTCGGTCAGAGAGAATGTCGATTGAATTGCTGATCAAACAAGATATTTTGTACCTGAAATTACAAAATCCGCAAAGATAAGGCGACAGAGAATCTTCCTTGTTATAGAGATTTTATTTCCAAACCCGGTGCTATTGTATTCAATTTTTTTATTATTTCGAATGGATAAATGTACCAATGTAAATCCATTTACTGTGGTGATTAAAAAACGAATCTTATGAATATAAATGTGCTGTCTTCCAACGTAAAAAATAGTATAATCTACATCCATGAACTGTAAGGCTGAAGAATATTGGTCATTATTATATCGTCCTGTGTGCATTGTTATTCTGAAAAATATTCGGATGCTATTTTCGCGCAAACATTGTGATGTGACAGATTAATTTATCAGACAAATGTAGATAGTCTCGTCACTGGTCACAGATAACACCTGTACATCGTCCATTAAAATCCATGAGAAATATACAACGTATTGGAGTTCCTCGCTCTCAATGAGACAATTATTGTGATTTTTTATTTTATACGTAAAAAAATTAATATTGGAGTGCAATTCCGAGCCAAAATAAAGTAAATAAGTTTTCCAGTCAGTACTTATAATAAGGGGAATAACGAAAGGGAATATTATAATATTACGTTAGTGTTATTGCATAGTCAATTGAGCTCGTCGAGTGATATGCGGTAATACATGTACAACCATATACATGACTGCCGCAAAGTGATTTTTTGATTCAATTGTTAATACGATTCTTCATCCGTCTTCTTCACTCACCTTCATAAAAAATACACTCTCCTCACATTTCGTATGAATGAGTCTCTACTTGAGCGAAATCAATAAACGAATGTACCACCAACCAAGTACCTTGTTCACCAAAAGAGTACAAAACACCAATAGTACCTTACTCAAAATGAAGAAGGAAAAACCAATGATGAGTGTGACGGCGATTATTCAAGGAGGATTCGTCCCCTACGGATCTCCGAGAATCCCAAATCGTAAGTTTGAAATTGTAACTAAACCGAATAACTAAACGAGAGCGTGTGCACATTTTGGTTGTAACTGTGAGCCACATCACAGTTTGTATGACCAATGACGTCGAATCCGTAGATCATTTGCATATTAACCTCATGCCTTAGATTTAAAGTTTTAAAGATTTAACTATCTTCTTTTTCATTTAAGCCAATTATCATAGTACGGTTTCCTGAGATTCCATTGTAATTTATTGGAAATGAATGAATTCTGAATATATCTCGGAATATATTCAAAATAGGAAATTTTCCTAAAGTACGTGTTTAAAATTCTTTCTCTAGATAAATTTTTCGTTATCATAATTTATGAAATTCAAATGTCACAATGGTATATATGCAAAGGCAAACTTTAACGAGTAAGATTCACTTGAAAGGAAAAGTATAATTCATCATTGAAAATGAGTTGAACTTCTAAACTTTTACACTAGACTCAACTGCTAGTCTAGTATAGCTACTATAGAGTTACTGGAGTAGTCAAATGAGTAAAACTCATTGAGTAGATAATTCAATTATCTTTTGTTGGCAGGCAACTTCCAAATGAAAATTTGTTGGTTTTGCCAGCAAATAAGATTAAGTTTTCCGTTCAAGAAATGTAACTCTTCAATAGAAGTAGTATTTTTCCTTGTAATAGCAAAATATAATATTATCATGGATTCCTATCAAACCATTAAATTTAACACTGATTGTAGTACAGTTGAATTAAACTACTTTGTTTGGTTGAACTTACTTAGTTTTGTTTTATGACGAGCCAAAAGAATTCGTTCAAAGAAAAATTGTATTTTCAGATTGCATGATTCGAATAAAGTTTTAGAGATGCCAGGAAGGAATCAGGTCGTCCACTGGGAAATATTTCGAATGTATAGCATATTTTTTATTACAATTTATCGGAACGTAATTCGATGACGCTGTTAACATTTAACATGAAATAACAATATTTTAGTGAATTAAAATTAGGAAATTGTGGCTATTTTTATGATAGAGACAAGAAATTCAAGAAACAAAATCCAAGTAAATCTCAAGGGTATTCAGGTCAGGAACCTGAGTTGACCAACTTTCTGACCTTTTAATTCAAGAGTTTGCAGATTTTGTTTGCATTTGTATATGTACGTACTGTACACGTGAGATTGGTTTATGAACTGTCTGTTGTCCAAGAGATTCAAGGTCTTACTTCAGTTAAATGTAGCACGACAGTTCGCGTTGAAATTGGATAGTATGTTTGAGTAGGAGTAATGTTTTAATGAATTATATTATTTGTATTAAATTGTCAGGAAAATTATTCAACTTATTTACTACTCGAGTCACCATTTAGAAATGAGAAATAAATTACTTTCTGCTGATTGTTGGGATTCGAGGCAATTATTATTATCGAATAGTTTGCATTACTCAAAGGTTTCAAGTTTCTTGATCTCTGCATACGAAAGTAGGATGAAAAATATTAAATTTATCAAAAAAGCTATCAATAAATCGTATATAAACATTTAGTGAATCCCTCTGATTTCATTTATGAATTAATGATTATTTGTTTACGGCTTGTGATATACGTATAGTGATATAGTTTACAATTGGATTCTATATTTTCATGGTAAGTAGTATATAATATGATATCTATGAAAGAAAATTTATTATCTTGTTAAATGTTACGTGCGTCTATACTGGTTTCGTATGTTGTATATAGTTTTTTTGTATATGTCTGTTTCTGTTCTGTATATTCCAAGAGACTTCATAGACTAAACTTGAACTTCCTGACCTCACCAAGCTGAGGAAGCAACTTGAAACAGTTTATAGCAATAGTAAAAGGAAAAAAAATATTATGTAGGTTAGCCAGATTAGATGAGAGAATGTGTGACGAATCAGGAATATCAATACAACGACCACGACACACGACCCTCTGTGTATAATTTAAACGTGAAATGTACATACTCAAGTATTCTTTACTGTTATGTTATAAGATTGATTATTCAATTCAAGGGTATCGATGGCTTTCTAATTCAAACTGGTCGACTGAAACGCTAATGAAATTTTGTTTCAATCATGGCATGGGCTTATGCATTGAAATTATATTGAAAAGTCCACTGTGTTAACAGCTACTAGCTGGTTTTCTCATCAACACGATGTTAATTATATACCACGTCTTACGAAATCACTTATGTTTGAGTGAAAATGATAGTTTTTCTACAAGGCTTCCCCGTCTCTCTCATCTCTTTCTCAGAATGAGCAAGAAATAAATAAAGATTATGGCTTAACAAACTTTAGGGAGTTTAATGGTCTGCAAAGGGTTTTATAATAAAAAATTTATTCCTTTTCCTTTCATTCGTCTCTCTAAGATTTTTACTTCTCTTCAATTTAGTATCAAAGTACACACACGTACGTACCGTATATGCTATAATAGACTCCCAGGGAGTGTATCCGAAAATATTATAGAGTCCCAGGGAGTGGATAACAGAGTGGGACTCTATAAGAGTTCTTAAAATCTATGATTTCTAATGTAATTTAAATCAGAGAATGTCATTGAAAGCATGGGATTGTAATTCAAAACTGTTATACATTCCCTGGGACTCTATAGTATAGGGGATTCTATAAAAAGGAGGGAGTCTATTACAGCATATACGGTATATATCGTATGTATAGGTAAGATGAGGAATTTTTTATTATACATCTATTTAAAAAACAGAGACCTTCCAATCCGGAATCATTGTATAATAAAGCACTTTGAACTATTATTTCTAGGATTAGACGTTTGTGTAGAAGTAGGAACAAAAAAGAAACGTCTCCCGTTACAAATGCTTTTACGCCGTCGGACTTGCAGTTTGGATTGTATATAGTCGTTGGTCTATTTACTTTTGTCTCTCATTGACATTCCATGCGAGAAATGTTGAGAAAGTAAATGTGTGCTCTTTTACTTTTGGTAAAATGCTTTGATGGTATTAACCTTAGAGATACTTCTAAGTCTAGTGTTATATATGTATCGTCTCTGTTTGAAAGCGAGTAGTTATATAATGCCATGTGATAGAAATACATATTATACCTAGTCAAGTGTAACAAGATTGAAACCAAATATTAAAGTTCAACACTAACTTGGAACGAAGATAGAAATCTGCATCCTTCGCCTAAATTGTGTCATGTTTTTTTATTCCAACAAATATTTTTCATACTCTAGAGAGACTTGAAGAAGGTGTGTAAAAATAGCAAAATTGACTAATTTTGTGCATATATGTGTACTAATATGTAGGTGAGCATGTTGTTTTCTTTCGTTGTTGGGAATAGAGCATGGAACCACTGACTTGAAACTTGCTTTGCTCAGCACTCACAAGCTTCCCAAGTATATTGCAAAAAATTACTTTTAAAAATATTGTGACTTTTACTGCATTTGCTTTAGAATTGACTTTGAATTGGTGTCTCATCGAATCTGAACTGTGAAAAGAAAAATGCATAATTTTTAACTCTTGTAACTTGAACATCTCATAGTATCCAATAATCCAATCTATTCGTCGAGTCCGCTGTAAACAAAAAATTTAATTGTAAATCCGATAGATATGTAAAGCAATAATGGGAATGAACAGTGATTTGAAATGGGATCAATATAATTTTTTCCCCTATCAATAAAACATATTTTGTGGTTCAACTTTGTTGTCAGCTTGTAAGTATACTGATTAGATACAGACAAGAAAAATCTTGAACTTTCGTATTCGAATTTTCTCTACTTAATTACTTAATGTTTTTGCGAGAGTACTATACAATGTGCTATTCCTTTTTTTACATGTGTACATCACGAAAAGGAGATTGAGTACATTCAACTAAAACTCGGAAATTTTACTACAACATAAAATACGCTAGTAAAATTTAATCCTACATCCTTCTGTTGGGAATCAAGAATATAATTTGCTACAACGCTCTGCAATGTAGGCATGTTGATGAATTGAACTTCTTGGTGAGTTTTGCATATAGGGAAGAGAAATGTTTTTATAACTTTTTTGCGAAGTTACTGCAAGGTTAAGTAGAGTGACTGGAGACAGGCTTCTCTGTTTTTATGTTTTTACTTTCCTCTACTAGTCAGACTCTACTATATAGTAGGTATATGTATTGTATCCAACACCAGCGTGTAAAGTCAGATTCAATTCTCCAGCGGGATCCCTCTTTCTCTCTCTCCCTCCCAAGTCTGTAGTAAGTATTATGTAATTTTATACATGTGTAGTAAACATTGGAATCGAAATCAAGAAAATGTGCAAAGTAACGTGTCAAACTGAATTTGAAGACTATCAGCAGATTTATGTGTGTTGTAGGGGTATGCAGTGACAAAGGCGTTGCAATTCGGAATGTAATGAAATTGTGAAGAATATTATATGAGTTGGATTTAAATAGTTTTAGTTTTCATAAAAGTATATACTAAATAAATGTTTCTGTACACTCGAGGGATATTAATATGTATGTGTATGTTACGACATTGCAAGGAACTTTTTTTTTCTTTACTTTTCTTCCTTTGTGATTATACAGTTTGAGGAAACTTGTGAGTTTGTGAGTAAGTTAGGTCGTTGTCAGTTTACAACCAGACTCCTTGGCATCCAGTTTGATTTTCGGGGTTTTTACGAGGAAATGTTCTCATCAATCCTATGGCATGGCATTTCTAGAATGTGTGTACCATACAGAGTGCATATTGGAAAATAGTCTTTTACTGATGAACGACCAACCAATTTTGTGACGAACTTGGGAATTTCTATAGAAAACGGAAATTGTAGGACGAAATTAAATGAACAAATTGATTTTTCAGTAGTTTGGTCGGTAGTGACCGTGCAAAAAATTGGGGAAAGAACTTTTTTTTGTGTTATAGAATGAAATCATTTTGGGATGATTACACGTTGAACTGATGGACGGTTTTCGCACATGTCTTCAGTAATGTGGGTTTCTTTTATTTCCATGTAAATTATTTACCTTCAAAAGTTTATTGGAGGATTTTGTTTCCTGTAGTGAATTTTAAAGCAATGCATCCCTAATGGTTGCGTCGAAATCAATGCTGCACGTCCACAAGTCTAATTTGCTTCTTGAATTTTTAATGTTAAAGCTTTTTTTAAAAACACGGGTAATCATTACATATAGTGTAAGAAGCACATAGGTATGCATACATATTATTACGTATGCATGTACACATTTTCATACTTTAGATAATAATAAATTGTTGGTTAGTCTAGAGTCCACTGCACGCAGATCTTGACTGTGATTTAATGTGACTTGATGCATATCCCTTGAGCGGAAATCGTTCTGACTTAGCTTAAAGTAATTGCTGACTACGACTTAGTTGAGAGGAATAATTAGCACTTAAAACGTGATTTTCCAACGAATGTTGTTTCAGGCACTATTCCGTGCCCTTGATTATGTAGTTTTGTTGGGTTGTATTCTTTGGATATATAATAATATATATGTAGTGACAGCATTTAAATGCAAACATTGTTCTTTGGCTTTGTTTAGAGTGTTTAAGTCTCCGATATCAAAATAGAAAATCGTTATTTATTATGATTTGTAAATTATTATGTGACTATACTTTCTCATTCAATAACTTTGAAACATCTTCATGGAAATTGTTAATTTTGAAAACTCGTACTGACGTCACATGTGCAAAACTATATTTTAGCAGTGTAAAGTTTTTTATTAAAAGAATGTGAAAGCTAGAAGAACTGTCGTTTTCTTTATACGATTATTAGCAGTATAATTTCAACATTTAAAATTTAAAAGAAAGGGCGTGACTAGGAAATATGTATGTGTTAATATAATTTACTGTAGGCGTTTGGAGTTTGTGGTTAATGTTTTGGGTATAGATGCAACGGGAAGTCAAACGTCATCTGTCTATTTAAAAGGTGTTTGGGGTTTTTGCCAAACGTTTGTGTTTTTGTCTTGTTTGTCAAGTCAGGTGAAAGAATATTATTTGTGGAATTTTTTCTTGAAAGCGAATGAACGAATGTTGAAAAAAATACGAGCATAAACAAAGACTGTTATTTTTGTATCAAACATGGAGCAACAGAGTTTTTCACAAGTAATTAAATGAAGGATTCTCTATCATTTAAAAGCCATGTTGTGGGTTGTATATAGTCAGGCACGTAAGGAGGCAGACAGGTCAGACGATAAAATGTTAAGTCGCACTGCTAAATTACTTGCGTGCTGCGTTCATTCAACTGACAAGGTTATAGTTTGTATTTTGTACACATTTAGTGGGGGGCTTTTCAGCTCAATAATAAATCCAATTACTAAAATGAGCCAATGCTAATAACATTGTCATTGTGTTATAGTTAGCTGGTAATTTTAACTGTACAATGCATTCATGCTTCTATGCGTACTTTAATCTTCAGTGTCGCTAGTGAGTCGTCTGTTCTGTATAGCTCGTATGGAAAAGTTTGTAGCACGTTGCCTCTGTACGAAAAGCCTCAAAGCCGTATTTGTTCTAGACTTTAGACCTCATAATAATTATAGTCATAATTGAAAGGGAAGAACTGAAATGTATCTCATTAGCACTCTCATGTGTTTATATATATTCGACCATGTAGGGTATGTACATAGTACTATGTAAACTCTACATTACAGAGACTCGTATATGCCGGACTTTACGAATTCTAAATTCTTTTATACACATTACATCCAAGTTATCAAAGCAGTTGTGATCTTGATTTTACTTATACAATCCCGATAAATTAGTAGTTACCTGGTACAGAAAACAGTCTTAAAAACTCCCAGAAATGAATTAAAGTCTGTTAACCTTGCTACACGGAGTAAACATGAATGGTCGTGTATGTGTATTTCGGTACACGCACACTGAAACGTTTAGGAATTAATTTAAATGTGCATCGTGTAGTCGAGAGTCAATGAGTCAACTTTAGGGACTGGCAATTCTGTGTCATGAAATTTTAATATATTCTCAATGAAATGGAAATGTCCTATCTGTATATTGAACTATCGAACTTCATTTCTAGCATTACAAAACTTAAGATATTCTTGCATTGCATAAAATATCCGTGTATAAAGAGCACAGACAAAAACTTGCTATGAAAAATGCAGGAATATGTAGAATATGTACTAAAGAACAGCAAAATGAATTGAGGGTAAAATTCTACTTGTCCTACATTCAAACGCCATGTTTCGTATTATTATTGATGTACCTACACTCACAATCAGAATGTTATTATTATTGCCTATGTACATAGTTACATCAAATCATTTTTTATTAAAATGGTATACAGTATATGAACTGAAACTGAAACCAATACAAGTACGAGACGTGCAATGGAATTCTAAGACCTTGTTCTAGTCCGACACAAGAACTAGATGAATCACGAAATTACACAAGCATTTATGAATATCCGACGGACTCTGTAAGGCAATGACATTCGTTGCTGCATGACAATAGTTTTAAACTCATATTTAAAACAAATGGGAAATATGTTCAACTCCTAGTAGAAATACTATATATAAGCTGATTCCTTGATTTTCTCGCATTTTAAATGTAGAATCAAATGATTGTATTTGTAATTCATTGTAGAATGTAGGATTGAAAACATATTGATGAAAGGGAAAGCGGATTTGAATTTCACAATAATGTTTTGACTTTGGCATTGGAATCCAAGTCATCAACGTAGTCTAAAAAGTACAAATGAGAAAGAAAGGGATCACATTTACCCAGTTGCCCGATGTCCTATTTACAGCTGCTATGTATCAAGTTCTTGGTTTTGTTGAGTGGTGTACAACTATACTAACTACAAACACGCGCACATATAGACGAGTTGCATCATTCATACGGTCGTTAGGAAAACTATTTTTTACAAACAACTCGCACGTCATATTATCGCATATTGTGTTGGTACTTTGCACTTTTACACGAACGTATTTATGCTCAAATGTTGATGTGTGTACATAATGTAATGGGATCATTGGCTGGACCAGCCGGAATTCCAAATCAGGCACAAGAAGAGGCAGTATGATGTACACTGGCGCAAAGAGAAAATAACATGAATGTAATACAGGCATGCAGACATGCAGTAGTAATGCAATGTAGAGTCATGAAATGCTTGGCCACGTTCTTATACCTACTTAAAAACTATATATATATCTTAGAATTGTAGAATACATAGTAAAATATTATGTGAGAGAGAGTGACTTGGGTGCATTGTGATTCATGTACATAATAAGACACATTATCCACACAACCGCAGTTTGAAAAGCTCTACATGCATAAATATATTGTCTTTTTAATAGCTTGGATTTATCAGACTACGTACCTACTTGTCTTACGACATGCTCCTTTTTTGTGTACTATTTAATACATGACCATGATGCGTAGGCCGTACAGCATAGTCTAAGATATTTGTAGTTTTATTAATTCTGTGCGGTGTTTGTGTATTTTTTTTTACTGTGAGTGGGGATTTTATTTGTTTGTACCTATTGTTAAAGGTAACTTACATGAAACGTTTTACATATGCTAAGCATAAATATATTTATCTGTAGATGGTAAATGACTCGGGTCGGTCTTTTGTTGTTGTTGTTTTGACGACGACGACGTTGATGATGATGATGGTTGGCTTAGCATTCGTAATTTTTTGAACAATGCATATTACAGCATGATGACTACCAATGAAAAGTGTTATATGAGGAAATAGGGTTACAAGGGGGAGAACTAGTGCCACCACCACGAATATCAAAATTAAGTCGAGGTTTTGTAAATACCATGATTCCATATTGTGGAAATGGAGCAGAAACGAGTAAAATGAGGTCTGTGGACTTGAATAGCTTACAAACACTATTTAGATTGCGTTTGTGCCTGTTATTTAACTCCAACTACTAAAAATGCCAAAATACATTATTATAAAGGTTAAAAGTTGGTTTGGTGGGGGGGATGCTCGAATATGTTTACATATATCTATAGTATGCTGATGTATCTGGAATTGGAGTCATGTACTTTGTGAATTCATGGAGTTGCGGAGGATTCGTTAAGCAGGATTACCAGTTGATATCTGCCAGCCAGTCTGGATATTTCCATGACTAGAAAACGAGAATTGAACAACACACAATTGTGTGATGTAAGTACATACGGTTTGTATGTAAATTTATTAATTAAATGACTTGTACAAAAAAGTATGAAAAGTATGAAGGCCTTATCCAATTATACAAACATTCCTGTATACAGCTTGAATCTTTTTCTGAATTTAGGTGTACGACATTACTTGCCTGCTCTTTTGGCTAGGTACAGTTGAAAAACATACGACAAAGATTTGTATGAAATAAAATAGAATAGAACAAAAGTGAACATGCATGTATGTACCTATATAATATGATGGAGAGCATTCATGTTTTTTTTTTGAGAGAGAGAAGTTAAAAGCTGATTTGACTTTGACTTCAGATTTGTTGAGAGGACAAAAACAGGAGAGAGTTTTGTTCTTGTCTTTATTTTGTTGCATGTTTCAAACTTGTGTGTATTTGTACTCGTAATGAACGAGTACAACAAGGATAGAAATGCCGAAAACTAAAAGTAATAACTATATGGCTGGTGATGATGGAAGATGTTTTTTCTCAACTTGAAATGTTTTAGCTATATCATGTGTACAGGGTTGACAGGCTTATGGTAAAGATTGCAAACTTGAATAGGTAGACTAGGTTTTGTTTCTTTAAAAAAAAAAAATTTGGCTCCGTCCATTCGCATATAAGAAATTTATATGTATGTTCGTACTTTTTCTATATACAAGTTAGGACATTTACTTGACTTGTTGTTGGTTGGTCATGCCAAAGGGTGCTTGCCTATACTGACGGACTATTCTTCTTCGTCGACGTCTTCGTCATCATCATCACCATAGTATATAGGAATAGAACTCTGTTCTGTTATATGCATGGAAATGACTATTTCAGACTATAATACATAAAGTTTGAATGTGGATTTTGAATAGTAAAAAAAAAGAGTTTCTCAACATTCAATCCGTACAGACTTACCTGGATATGGTTGCTCACATACCTATATAATGGTATATAACGTAGTAGTAATAGCAATGGTTAGCGAGTTGGTTAAGTGCATGTTCGCTAGTTTTCTCTGCATACAGTATACGTTTTCTATGTGCTCATGCACACACTCAAGGTCAGCATCGACCTTTTTTGCCGGTTCCAAGGCGAAATTCAAACCCAAAGGCGTGAAGGTGACGGTATGAAAAAATAGAATGGGATTCCATCGTTTTATTTTCTCGATTGTATACTTGCTCTCTGTCTTTATACACTATGATAGATATTTCTACACTTCTCCTCTCGTCATTCCTATAGAGTAGTATAGAGTGTACGTCCGTAAGATGCACATTCAGTACAATGGCTTGTGTTTTTATAAGCCATCCTCATTATTATATTTTCTTTGATTCATTTTCAGTTTAGCATTATTATTAGTTTTTACGATGAGAGTGAAACCTAATTGGTTGAGTTTGGTTATTCTTAAACTTTTCGTATTCTCGTATGCCTTTTTTCGAGTGTGTGAGTTCTCTTTCAGTCAGTCAGTATGAACTTGCCTGCACTTTACATTTTGAGTAAATATAGGTGATTGAGCTTGGAACACGAAATATCCTACACGTGCGATGTGTAGGCCAATCAATTTTGGCAAACTTCTCCTTATGATTACATTATTTATTTTTTTCCTTTTCGTTTTAGACTTTTTGGCTCAACATAAGGTGTTTAAGGGTTCATAATGAGACGCATGTGTTCTTCCGACTTGTGACACATACTTGTTGAAATTACGATGAACTCTCTCGGTTAGTCCAACATGTAGCAAATAAAGGTACCAAGTCTACTGTTTACTCCACATATTTTTTAACTTTTGGAAAATGCAGATTATCTTTTTATTGTCACTGACTAGTACAGGCAGAAATCAGGTTTTAAGTTGTCTAGTCTTCTTTTCTTTTTTACTTTTCCGCAGTGGAAGAACTTGAGATATTGCTAAACTTTTTAAATGCAACATTACAAATATATTCGAATCATGATTTTTCAGTTTTAAATTTTAAACTCATTTGCATGTAAATGTATACTATACTGTAGCCAGGGACTTGCAAACTCATGTCGTGATGGCTACGTAGTTTCCTCTGACAGTTTTGAAACCATGTCAGAAACTTGAACTATACCTAGATTTCAACTTGACGCAAAGAGGATAAAAATGTAACAAGTCTTGCAGAGTAGGAAAAAGGGAGAAGGCATCGAGGACGAAGAGATAAAGTGATTGAGTCGGAAGGTACAATGTTCGCTTCTTAAGGTATATATAATATATACACACAAACACACACCAGTTTAACTTTCCAGAGTTGAAAGAGAAAGATGATTATGTAAAAATAGAATCCTGTCATACGTTTTTCGCTTTACTTTATGAGAATAAGTCAATGTGTATATGTGTGTCTGAATATGCGTATGTAAATGTACAGTTTAACATACAGTGTAGACATATATAGTTGATTTCAAAGTGTATCATACAATAATAAGCAAGATTCAACGTAAGTGAATCTTCTGTATTGCTCTGCTATAGTGAATCTCTGGCAGTCTTTGAAAATCTTCATATCTAGGGTATGTATTATGTATAATACTACTACTGCTGCTGGAATGCTGAGGTTGAAGGTGGTACATGTTGGACGTGAAAATGATGTCATCCTAGTTCTATTTGCCTTGCCTTGACTTATAGTATATAGTAATATACATACTATACTACTTTGGATTAGTGTAATAATACAGATTGTACAAAAGTATATGTTTACACATCCGTCCATGTACGTTTAGCTCGTTTTACACTCTGCGTTAGTTCTTTGGCATCAACCAATGGATTTGAGATGGGGATGAGAATCCATAGTTGTGCATTAGGATAAAGTGTTTTTTTGCTATTTGTATAGTTGATAAGCAAGTGAGCGGGCGGGCGGGCGGGCTGGTGCTCCAGATACAAATTATTTAAAGATTATGTATGTGATGGTCATATGTATGTATGGAACGTTTTAAATTTATCTTGAGTGCATGGCATAGATTTTTGGCCATGTAGATCATCTAAATACTGTAAATGTATGAGTTTTTTTTCCTTTTCCAATGCCGTTCACCATTTTCATTGTGTAATGTTGGAGCATGCAAGATAACATTGGGAGTCAAAGTATCACCATAGACTATTTATGCATTCGAAATTAGAATGGCAAGATAATCTGAAAATTTTTAGCCTGTTTAGTCTGTTGAGACTGCAAGACTTCATCTCGTGTAATTCACCTTTAAACAGCGTTGTTAAACAAAGGTATGTGGCTTGCGTTGGGTATAATAAAGGCATATTGGATAAAATTGGGTATCTCCTGTACCAATATGACAAGCTTTTCAAAATCATTTCAAAAGTATTTATTACAAGTATGTATTTGAAATACATACTATAAAATGATAATTGGTATGTATACTTGCACACTGGTTCTATACATTGATGTAGGTATAAACTAAATGAATACATATGTGGATACTTGGATACTGTAGTATTTGTTCACCATTGTACATGGAGAACACTGAATAATGTGTTAAAAAAGATTCTAGAGTTTATTATTATCAAAAAAATTTATGGTTTAGTTATTGTAGGTATATTTGTATTGTAACCTGAGTAAATAGTTTACAAGGTTCTTCTTCTCTGTTCTCAAGTTTCAAATACTGTCGTATTGGTTTGTACTTGGTTACATACTCGACGTTTTTGGTCACGAAAGTCTATCTACAGTGTGTGTGTCTGTGTGTGCTTTCCTATACTATATTTACTAGTATTATGAAATTTATAATCATACATACCTTCGTTTTCATTTACCATTCGGTTATGCAAACAAATAACTCAAATTATTGTCCAATGACCTCAATTCAATGCACATGGCATGACAAATTCTACAATCTACAGTGGCCAAAAAACTCCATGCAAGTTTCAATGATTTTCTGAGGTTGTGGAAGCTTATCTTATTATTATTATTATGCATGTGGCTGCGTCATACTGAAACTTAGCAATAAGTAGATAAAATGCATTTTGGTGCAGACTGCAGGGGTACAATGTACTCATGTACACTTAGACATATTACAGAATACTACTACTCAAAATTGTACTGTGCACAATGAACACCCATCTCATTACATTTATTCTACTTATAAATATCTAAATTATTCTTGGAAGTGAATTATTTCATATTTTGTACATCAAAGTTGAATGAAAGTTTATGGAACTAACTCTGTTTTTTAGTTCTCTTAACCTGAAAAAGAACTGTCTTAATTCTTAGAGTGTACAATAGTACACATAGGGAGCCTTTGACAGGGAGAAACGCACAAGTCCAACAATGATTGGGAAACTATGGCATGAGTAAATGAAATGAACTTGAAATTTACAGGATAATGTATAAATTGTTAGTACTGCAAATGAATGATTCATTCTTTATTGAGCACTTATGTAAAATTCATAAAATAACTACTAAAATATTTACTACGACTACAACCGAATCGCTTGATTGATTTGTTTGTTAGTCTTTTGTTTTTCCATCCCTTTCCTGTTGATTTCCAAATTTATGATATATGACGTCTGTACGTACAAATTTTAATACATTCACTAATTCCACTACATGAATATATATATTTTTTCCATTACAAGTATTGGTGTTATGTATGTGATTTGACTGGCATTGTGTATGTTGGCATCTTTGTCTGAACTGCGGGGATGTACAAAGTTAAATTTGGCTCATAAAAATGTGTAACTATATGGAATACATACATATACATAGAGTACATACATATGATGGTATTGAAATGTGGCAAAAGTTATACATTATTATCTTTTGTTAAATTTTTTCGTTGCTTATTATGGATGGCTTGGTTTAAAGGGGAAAGAGAATGTAGTTAAGTCATCATATATGATTCTGAGCAATCTACAAGTTATTGGAGTAGGGTAGTTGGGTGGATTGTGATCATTCACCTTACAGTCCATGAGCTAGCTGAATGGTTAAGTCTGGTAAAGAAATATAAAGTAAAGTATGAAGAAAAAATCTTGTATCTTGGCAGACCGATAAAAAGTGAAGAAATAATTTCCAAGGGAATAATATTATTCTGTGGGAATGAATGGTAAGTTGACGACTCATGTCAGTTGAGACTACAATTGTTATACCTCGTCTATACAGTCTCGCATTTCGTAAGTAATATGTGTATTCAGAATATGCACACTCACTACATATTACTTTGATACCATATTTTTATCAATAAAGAGTTTTTTAAAGTATTGTACTTGAAGTGAAATGATACATCTTTAGTCTGTGTAGTATGCCATTGTCAAGCAAGAAGAATAAAAAAACTTTCTATATTTTGCCGTATATTGTTAATCCATAATAATATACACTTTCCGGGAAAATCGTTTCTTGGTTAAAATGATACACATACATACATGTATATATATATATATACACATGTATGTATGTGTATCATTATAAATATTAAATATACATGCTTTCCGAATTGCAACACATACAAGTACATCATACGTAGAAGATAGTAGATAGTAGATACACCTCACCACCACCATACATCATTAGTTGCAGGTGGTTGCTTCTCGTACAACACAAAAATACTAGATGATATGAAAGAGTATTGTGCGACATGTAAGTTGAGTAAAAAAAATTTGACTGTACTGATTTGCTATCTCGTGGTATTCATGGCGAGGATACTATATGTATAGGATAGGATAGCGTAAGTATTTGCCATTTTACCATTAGTGTGCAATGTGTTTGGTTTCCCAATAGTAGAGACGATGGAAGTGTTAAGTTGACTTGAAATGAATTCATTCTGTTCCATGTTTGTGTAGTTGTTGGAACACTTCAAAGTTGGAAGTTTGGAAGAGCTCAGTATGTTGGATTATTCCGCGTTTTTCTACTATTTATGCAAGCGTTGGTTCACTGCTCCCAACTCCCAACCATGCAATCAGTGAAGGTCAATTGCTTAGCACAAAACCAGACCTAAAAACACTAACCTGGCGTTCCAGTACTCGTACAAAAAGTAGTGCCGGCTAATCTTTCTACGTATATGTACTCCGTCCTATGTATTCCCAACGTCAGGTTTGTATATCTGTTTTACAATAAAATAGAAAAACTGAGATTTGTGTTTCACATGTTTCATAAACTGTAATACTTTTAAGTAAATAAGTAAATGGTACGGGTTTTTAATTAGGAATTCATTTTTATATTTGTCGCTGCCCACGCACCAACTGAGTGAAATTCGTGTAGATTGTATGATGAGTTGACTCAACCGAGTGTATATATGAAAGGTCAAATTATAGTGTCGATTGTTGTGATCGACAAAAATTCCATCAGGATATCCAAATCTACATTTCTGTAAAATTTTAAGGATTTAGTACTGACGGACATCCACACTTAGTCACTTTGAGATTTTGTATTGATACTGTCTATATATACTATAAATGCATCGGCTCACATGTTCCAAATGTTTTTTATCAAAATGCGTACAGATCTTGGCGCAGCGTATATGCATATTAAAAATGTATCACGACGAGACATTGAAATTGATAGCACTAGATTAGATTAGCTAGCTAACCCCACTTGAAATTTCTGCTGGTTAATGGCCATGGACTGGTGATAGTGATCATCGTCAACACATAGTGAACAATAATAATTATTACACCTTTCTTTTGCTGGGAATATAAATTTCATTTGTGTTTTTTATTGTTTGTGCAGGTTTGTCGCTGGATACGAACTTACCCATGTCATCAATGGGTCCCCAAAGCCCTTTAGATATGAAACCCGACACCAATAGCTTACCGTTTAGTCCTGGAACAGGGGCAGGCCCGACATCACCAAGGTACGCTTCTTCCGATGATAGGTAATTTATTTTCAAAATTCCTCAAAACTGTTCTCTTTCAAATATCACACAAATAGTAATAGTTTAGATGTAAAAATAAATAAATACCTAGACGTAAAATGTACTATAATTAAGTATGTGTAGCAAATGTGTAGATCGTAAATAGGATTTAAAATATTCGTGGTTGTTGTATAGGCATACTCGAAGTAACAATGGTAAAGTAATGTATTTAAGAGTAAGAATAATTACACTCGTAACTCGTCGTCCCTTAAAACTTCTCGTCTTTTAAATTCCAAGATAAATTAAATTCATCAGAATTTTTTTTATGGTGCATGGTATGCTCACGTATGGTTTTCGCTTTCTATGAGACTGCCATGCCACCATCATATCACATCGTAATATTCGTATAATACAAGATTTTATTGTTGAAATTCCAGTCGTTTCTTCTTTGTTCAGTCTAAACCTGAACGTAAGCATAATAGCTAGTTTTTCAAGACTTTATATAAGCTCATGATTTTTTTTGTGTAACCATGTTCCATGACGACGACTTTGAGTTAATCATATATATATTCTTCCTTTTACCTTATCTATATGTCATGTTTTTTTCTTCGGAATCATATGTATATGTAGTTTGAATGTAGTTTGTATACATGTACGTATCAAGTAAAATCTAAATCCACGAAAGCCACAGCCACAGAATAATCATTGCCGTAAAGCGATTTTCCCACTCATCATTAGTATACTTACATAGCACGTTTATGCATAGGTATGCACAAACAACGCTCCTAGTTCCAGTGAACCTCTACCTTGTCCCACCATTGCAATAATATTATATGCATTTGATTTTTTTTTTGTCTTCATTTTTATGAGCCAAGTGGAATGTACTATGTCAAAACATAGACTTGATGTTCGTACCTTCACGTATAGCATAACATCACGTATCTCAAGCTCAAAGTCAAGTTTGTAGTGCAAGAGTAAAAGTATTCAGCATGCAAAGGATTTTGTTATAGAGACTCATTACATGTAATAGCCAATGCAATCTTTAATGGACTGTATCTTTAGTTTGTATTTTTTTTTTGTCTTCATCTTTTCTTCTTTTTATTTATAAGTCTTATTGTTGTTTTAGTTTTTACATTGCCTTTTTATTTCATTTTATTTTGTACTATAAATGTTCATGCATATCCATTGTGTATATTTAACAAATGATAATATTTTTTATAAATATATTCTTATATATTTATGCTCTGTAATAAAACTGGATGGCTATGATTATCTTTCGTTTCAATAATGAATATTATATAGCAGGTGAAATAGGTGCATTATTGGATTCAGACCAACAATCAGTTTCAGTTTTTATATAGATGTTATATGTGTATGTGCATAGTTAAAAAATATTAGTGGTAAATTTTATGTAACCTTGGACGAAGAGTATAGTGACTGACTATCTATAGTGACTAGTATTGAGCTAGTCGTATGTTTGTAAGTTTGTGTGTACAACCTACAAGATTTGAGTTGTAAATTTTTTTTCTCCTTTTTCCTTTTGTGGTATGAGTGCATATACAATTTAAACAGTGTGTACTTCGATGCCTTTCATTAAGTGCTTTTTTTCTACATATTTAATATTATTCCAAGATGATTTGTACAATGCCTGCGTTGAGTATCCTACAAGTACATACATACTAGTATAATATTATTGTAAGACAAGAAAAGTTTGTAGTAGGAAGGATTTTCTTACAATGCCATTGCCGAGATGCGAGTTCTTCATCCATCCATAGGAATTTTGCATGTACATTCAGTACGCTTGACGAGCATAATGTATTTAAATGGTGAATGCAAGATGATTGTGTATAGGTATAGGGAATAGGGAGTATGCATGAATTGAGAACATGAGACAACTAGAATATAGAGTCAAGGCTAGTTCACAAGATTGAGAGAGATACACACGCCTTGCCAACTTAAGAGAGGCTCAGAGGAGCTCATCTTATTTCTTTTTCAGTGTCCTGAATGACATGAAATAGAGAAAGAAGAAAAAAAAGGATTTCTTTATACATTAAATTATTTTGTATAGTAGTAATGAAGTACGAAGTACAATGTACTTAGTACATACATCTCCTTCAAAAATTGGACTTTAAAAAGTTAAAGAATAGTCCGAAACTCACATTGACGAGCGATCTTTGAAGCAGACAAAGGCATGTTGGAGACTCGTGTGTGATCATTATGGACTATAGGGTGAGTTAAATTTGAAAGGGTAGAGATTGTTCCTGGTTTAATTCACCTTGTTGTACAAATATGCACTTGTTCATGTAATGATATTGTAGTCTACACAACCTTATTGCAGCGATTTATGAGTAGAATTTAGAAGGAAAGAATCAAAGGCATTTAATTCATATATACACATCCGAGTAATGGTTCAACATGGGGTCATGTGGCTGTTACCTTCACTTTTGTTCAAAAACTACTGCACCACTATACTATACTTTATAAAATCATAGGTCTTGATTAGCGTTTGTTTGGCTTGTCATTTGTCAGATTTGTTATTACAAATTTTTTGGATACATTGAAGAAGGCAGACTTTCAACCTGCGTGTAGAGTACACAGAAATCATTTTCCCTATCAGCGTTTTTTTTTCTCCTCTCAAAATTATAATATCGTAATCATATGTCTTGTGACTCGTGTTCCATTCATTACATTCATTAGGTTGTGACATTTATGGTTGAATGTGTGTTAACACTATAGGACTAAAAATAAATATAAATTGATACTACCTTAACTTTAATACTGTACTGTCAACTGTCGTCAGTCATCAATTCCGCTTTTCCAGGTTCAAGTTGTTTGATATTTCACGGCTCGTGTGATGAAACAATACTGTATGTACTTAAACAGTTTACATAATAATGCTTGCATTCAAAATATTTGCAGTGCTTATCGTACTGACTATTTTCATTTATTAAAGAGTCTTGTGTATTTCGAGTTTAGTCATGTAACAGACTAAACTAAAATACACTCATGTATCCATGTGCGGCTTAGAATAATCTAAAAATCACTTACAAAGCAAGATTCTGCATTACTATTATGATTGAAAAATAATTATGATAGGTCGTTGAATGTGGACAATGTAAAATTTTCCCGTCTTTCGTGTATCAAAAGAATAAGAATACCACCACTTTATGTGTAATGAAATATTTAGATAATTGAAAATTGTGTGATTTCTTTGAAGCAGTAAAAATGAAAAGAATATTTTTTTGTCATTTGTATTGACTGGAACTTGAAAACAGATAAAATATTCAATAGGCATAGGACTTGTGTACATGTTTTATTTGTGTGAATTATATATATACAAGAGTCCAGTACGATGGAAGAATTTACTCTGTACGAGATGTTTACAGATATAACTAATAGAAATTTAATGTTACACAATTCGAGTTATCGATTATTAGATTTTCTCACTTTTCATGAATTAATAATAATAAAAAGCTGTGTTTTCCTCACTGTTCGTAATAGTCAGTCAGTCAGTCACCTCTAATCGTTAGAATGTAAAATGTGCACAAGGTTTTATAAAGTTCAGTAGTCAGTAGGTTGCGTTTCCTTTCAGTTGATTTGACATTTGAATATTACATGCTGACGTAGCCTTCAGCTAAAAAAGCGACAGTTTTTCATACGTTAATCTAAAATTAGTGTAAATACTTCAAAGGACTCACTAGCACTACATTGAGTCGACTATTTGTTGTAACTTCACACTGCATACGATATGTATGTATTTCGGGGGAATGTTTCGATTGAATTACTTGAGGGTATCATAGGAAAGTTCACTTGATAATGCTAAACTTTGTAAATTCTTGAGCTGTTGATACTTTCTGACGAGCACCCCGTGTAACAAATTCCAATGGTCACTTGAATCTGTATAGTGTGTAAAGTGTAAATCAATAAGAAAACGTACACCTCTATAGGTAGATTTGGAATTTTCTGTTTTTTTATTTATAGCATATAGAACATGTATCCTGAGTGTGTCTTTCGTAATGCCTTCAACTTATTATATATTGAAAATTTAAACTATGTAAAATATACTACATTAAGGTGGAAATGGAAACTCAAATGCTCTTTGCTCACTAGAGACTCAGTTGTTTATTTACGTAGACTTATCAAATGTCATTTCATTGTCATTAACAAGCCTGGCAAAACGGGAAAGTTTTTTTCTTTGAACTTGTGATGAAGTAACGACTCGTTCATTCTCTGTTTTTGAGTTATTTTTCTCCTAAATATATCTTTGACAATGATAAGCAATACTATACAATGCGTACTCCAGTTCCAAGTTTTTAAATACATAAATAAACGAGTTTTTATTTCGATATTTATTTGTGAGTCGAGCGAGTTTATTGATTAATTTTTGATTAGGTTGTACTCTGTCTCTTTCTCTTCAGTTCAATTTAGTCTTGTTTAGCTTTGTCAGCATTCTGGATTGTGTTTTGAATGCGAAAAGAATTGGAGTTGTAATTAATAATAAGGGATACATGACAAGCAAAAGGTAATTTGTGTATATTGTGCATGTGCCAATATTATGTTCTTTTTTTTACTTGGAAGGAAAAGTTTTTTCCTATTATTATGTATATAAAAATCCATATTTCATCATATCAAAAAATGATTTTGATTTAGAAGCTTGGTTGGATTCTGTGGTGTTGCGATTTTTTTTTATATGTCAACACGTTTTTGGGGGACTAATAATTTAATTATACCTACCCTAGGTATACACAGGCAAATATGTAGATGTGCCCTTTAAGTTTGAACAGCAAGTGTGGTTGTTTTATTCCTGCTGTGATTACGTTCAAGCTTTTGATGCTCAAGTTTATTAGACTTTACATTCTGGGGAAATCTACTTCAATCAGCCCTGTTACTGCAATATTTATATCGGTGTACTATATTTTGATATAGAATCAAGAGAACGAGGGTACATACCCTATATACTGTTATAGAACCCCACTTTCTATAGAACCCCAGGGGTTGTATAGGATTTTCCGATACAACCCCAGTCTGAATTACACATAAAGTAATGATACAACCCCACCCTCTTATAGAACCCCACCCTCCTATACATCCCCTGGGGTTCTATAAGATTTTCAAATACAACCCCAGGGGTTCTATAACAGTATATACGGTAAGCCGTCCCGTTTGCCTTTGAGGCTTTTGATGAGTTGAAATGGAGTTTGCAAACAATTTGCCAAATCATTTCGTCATTTGACAGTTTGCAGTTCACAATTTCCAATTTCAGAGTAGAAAAATGCAAACTCTGAAACTTTTCTGTAGGTCAAAACTCCAGAAGGAGAATCCGATTTCCTCCTGTCTCTTGTGATTTGTGGAATTTTAGGACAAAAAGATGAGGAATATACAAATCAATCTGTGTGAGAAATTGAGGAATTGAAAAAAGACAAAGACAAAGACGATCTACAACCAAAAACACATGTTTCATGTCTCCACATTTAAGTATGAAAATTATGGGGGATTCGTAAAATTCTGTCATTTGAATGAGAAAGAGAGAGAAGGAAACTTTACAAATATTTTATGCCCGGAAAAGACGATAAAGATAAAACATTCAAGTGAAAAGCCTTGTATAAAATACACATTTTGAATTTGTACCAAGAAGAATTAAAAGGGAAGAGACGGAAAGGAAGAGGAAGAGAAAAGACAAGCCCAAAAGTCGTTTCTTTTCATTAGCCTACCCATTTCTTTCTCCTTTGATTTCCTCGATGAAATACAGAGAACCAGAGAGGAATGGAAGAAACAAAATGAAAGTTGAGAGCGAGACTCATTACAAGGAATCGGTCATTAAAGAAATTTCTCATAATTTGACATTCTCTCTCGCTCTCTCTCGTCTTCCTTCACTTTCTTTCATTTTCGTTGTTTTCATTTCATCCTTTCTCTCATTTGCATTCATACATTTGAATTTTGTCATCATCATCATCATCATCAAAAAGAGAAACTTTTCCACTTTCCTTCTCTCTCTCTCTCTCCCCCTCTCGTCATTTTTCCACTTGGGAAACTCTCGCTTCCCTTGGTCTCTCTCCTCGAAAATACCAAAAATATCTGTAGAGCAAGAGAGAAAGTATAGTGAAAAGTGAAAGTCGTACACTCAAATGTCCAATGCCAATGTGAACACACTCGCATTCAAAGGAGTCGTCGAGTAGGAAAGTGAGATTGAAAGGCTATCAAAAAAAAAGTCTGTTGTTCCGGTTTGTCAAGTTGTCAACCCTGTATGTACATGTACCGACCGACGAATGGAGGGAAGAGAATGAGGCAAAGTGAAGGTTGGAGATGTCATGGCCATTGAAATGAAAATGAAATGGAAATGGAAAGGTATGACTTTTGTACAGAGAGATATTCTGCTCATCCCTGTACAACACGGTCAAATTACCATTACTAAATTTGACATGTGTGGCATAATGGTCGGCAGTAACATCCCCCCCCCCAAATCCCAACTACTTCAAAACTCTGAAATTCCATGAGAGTAATTCAAACTCGAAACTAAAAGGAGGAAATGGGGAAATTGGTAAAAGAGGGAAATGGGAGTTTGGCAGTCAGTCACACAAGCATAAAATATCAAATGAATGAATAAAACCATGAAAATTGCCCCATTAAAATTAAACGGAGAGAAAAAGAGAGAGAGAGAGGAAGAGGAAGAACCATATAATAAAATTGCGGGAAGGTAATGGGAAAGAAAAAGGGAAAAGAGAAAAAAACGCATTCATATTTTTATCGTTTTCTCTCGGTTCATGGTTAATTTAGCGAGTGCCGGTGAGTTTTTTCTATCATTATCAATTTCTTCAATTTGATAATGTTTGTTATTTACTCAAAATACGTAGAGGTAGGAACTAAGGAAAAGTCTCTCAACTTGCTTCCTCTCTTCCCGTTTTTCTGTACAATCTCCAACCGACAAATGAAAATGAAGACCGACGAGAAATGAATGGAGAAAAAGAGACGAATAGAAAGAGGCACATGAGAAAAAGAA
Source organism: Gisinianus flammeolus (assembly GCA_034699125.1). NCBI lineage: Eukaryota > Metazoa > Arthropoda > Collembola > Symphypleona > Katiannidae > Gisinianus > Gisinianus flammeolus. The sequence continues at coordinate 36,190 of JAIUND010001111.1, forward strand.
AAGTAAGCCGATTCGTCATTCGCCAAATTTCCAAAAAGAGCACAATTTGCCTAATTACAAAAAAGATTTGAGCTCAAATTGTCTACTGTACACAAGTACAGAGTTCCCCCAATTGTGTGCACTTTCTCTTTTAGAGGCTTTTCCAATGAAATCAGCACGAGTAGAAATTACATACAAGTTGAATAACCAATTCTTGGAATTCTGGTCATTATCCAATACCAATGACAATGCAAACGCGTGGTACGAAATACAATACAGATTGTTTCGTCTTTGGGGTAGATAAGTGAAAAATAGTTATAATTATGAAATTTGCAGGATGACCCTGACCACACAGCAATTCACGAATTCATGGTATTTTTTAAAATGATCTATTATGTATAGGTAAAAACTATAAATAATTTTTCTTTTCTTTCACTCCTTCAGAGAATTATGTTATATTATTTATTTCATTTCAAATAAATACGTACGTTCGTCGTAGGTATTTAAGTAGATTGACAAGGTTTTTTCAAATTAGGAATGATTACAAAATTGTACCCATACATTTGCATTAGACAACACACTTTTCTTCGTGGGAATGATATCCAAATAAAATGTTCTACTTAAAAGACGAATATGCTGTACAGTTAAATTATGATGAATTCTCTGTAAATATTATACAGGAGAAATTTCCTTATCCATCGTCCCCAAACTCAACTCATCGGATGATTCTACAAAAGCCAATGGGAAATGGACATCTATGCTGATTTAGAGATGGACAATTCAGTTAATCTCAACTCCAACGCGAGCAGTACGTCAGCTGAACTGAACACGAGATAAATTCTCAAATCATACAATCTTCTACTGTAAACATCTAATTAAGAGTTATTTCAAAGAAAAAAGCGACGAGTAATTATATGAAAATATATGAAAATAGAATTTCTCTAGACAAAAAGATTATCTTCTATATTTTCCGTGTCATTTATTTGTACGGACATTTAATTATTTTCATCTAAAATTAATTAGTCGACGAGTCATCCAAGCATCGAGTCTAAAAGTCAGACTCGATCGCACCAACAAGTATTATTTTCGATCATCATGCTGATGATCTGATTTGACAATAAAACAGATACAATACTTTCCTTTTACATTTTCGTATTGCAACTTTTTTTTGTGCTTCATCTGCTCGTTTTTAGGGAGCGGAGCTCCCCTTATGAAATGGCACATGTCCGTCCGTCCGTCCGTCTCATGATATCTTTCGAACCGTTTGAGATTTGGACTTCGGGGCATTTTTATTGTTATTCAGGATGAGTTCGGAGATGGGCATTATCAGAAAACCCATTTCGGTTTTATCCGGGTTTTTTCGGGGATTTTGACCTGTTTTCCTAGTATGTTTTGTTCTTAAACGATTATGGGGTAACAAATTTCGTGGAATCCGAATCCAAAGTCAATCTCCAAGAAATCCAAATTCTTAACCCCGAATATGGTGTTTTTGACCGGCTTTGAAACTGTTTTTTGTTTCTAAGGATTCTGGGGGGTACAAAATCATGAGGAATCCGAATCCGAACGGAAACTTTAAGAAATCCGAATTTAAAACCCCGAATTCAGTGCTTTTTCAGAGTTTTTGACCTGTTTGCAAACAGTTTTTTGTATCTACCGACTCTGAGGTACAAAACCCTGTGGAATCCGAACTCTAGACCTCGAATTCGGCGTTTTACTTTGGATTTCGAGCAATGTAAAGAAAATCCCCGGCCATGCCTGAATTTCCCCGGCCATGCCTGAACTTTCTCGGCAATGCCTACAATTTCCTGGCCATACCTTCAGATGGTTTTGTTATGCTCCCTAGTCTGGACACTCTGTGTACAGGGATTTTTAATTACATACAGTTTAACTTAAGTATAAAATTTAAACCCAGTTTTGGTTGTAAAGGAGTTCAAACTTGAATCCTGTACCAAATAATATTATTGTGATATTCTTTCACAGACTTCATACAATCCATATCCGCTATTCTCTTCTCTTTTCTTTCTTGTCAAATGTAATTCAAATATATCGCTATGCTGTAACTGGGAAAATTAAAAGGAAGCTAACCATTGGATTCCTCGAGGATACTTAAAGAAACATGGGATTACATTGTTTACGATGAACTGAACAAGACGTCATATATTTACTCTAATCATTTTTGTGAAACTTCACGCTATATTTGATTTGAATACATTTGAAATATTTCTGTCTCAACTTGTGTCGGACTCGCTCCCACAAAGCCTCTCCTCAACTCCTTTGCAAAACAATCGACAATGAACGGACAATAGACAATAAGTATATAATTTATATAGTGAATGGAAATCGTGGACAAGGGCAACAAAGTTGAGTTTAGTGGGATTTGAATGCCATTTTACAATTCGCTTCTCCTCACACAAAGTCATTACTTACATTTTTTCCATTGCAAATATTTAATTCAATTTTTCTTGCATATCCTTCCAAAGTGTGCATTTCGTAAAACAAATACAAAGCCAAGGTTGAAGTGATTTTTCGTGTGGGACAGAAAATGCCAAGTCCATTTCCTTCAAAGAGTCTCATCATTCTTGGTAAGTGAACATTGACCATCGAGAAACTGAAAAACCCTGAAATCCCTCGGCCCAAATCTCACTCGAAATTTGAATTAAGGAAATAAACAAAATGAAGTATTGAATTGGTAACAAAAATTCCACAGGGGTCCTTGCAGTTGTTTGGAATTCTGCATCCGTGTCGGCGCGGATGCTGTCCGGAGCTCTGGCGAGCTTACTATGTCAACAAGATGGTCAATTTAAGGCGACAGGGACGGTGTCCCCACCCATCAAACTCCTCCCCCAATCCTCCTCCTCCCCATCGTCGTGCTGGTGGTTCCGCTGGAGGCCAGCCTGTAAAAGTCCATCCTCGTCGTCAAAGTGTCCGCAGTTTACTCCGAAATCGTGTAAATTTTATCAATCACCGGGGGTTGGAACTGATATTGTGGGTGGAACACCAGTGACACCTGGGGAATTTAAATCCTTCGTTCGCTTGGTTGGTTCTGAGGAACATGATGGTAGTCCGGGATCTTATCAATGCGGGGGGGAGATTGTGAGTGAATTATGGGTCATCACGGCCCTACATTGCGTAAGAGATGAGTTTTTAATTTATTCGATCATGTCCGGCCGTCATAATATCTCCGTCCCCGATGGAACCGATCAACTCATCAAAGTTATTGAGAGTTGTCCCTCACCCGAATGGAATGAATGAAGACAATACAAAGTGAGCTCTTTCCTATCAATTCCCCCCACAACTTTCTCATTTCAATTTCATTTAAAAAAAAAACATCCACTTCTTTACCCGTCATTTTTTTTAAGGCGACCCAATACGACGGACTTGGCTCTCCTTAAACTCGAAAGACCATTAAAATTGGGAGAAGACAAATATGCACTCGCCGTGGAGTTCCCCACGCAAGTGAAAGATACGGATAAGCGAGGAGGAGGAGACAGTGTTTCAGCTTCCATTCAACTTAGTCTTAAATATTACAGCTATTAATTAAATGAATACGGATTGAGCAATTGAAAACAATTAACTGAACAGGGGAGTTTGTAGTGGTGGGAGCGGGTGCAACTCAAGGTCCGGGTGACCCACAGGTTTCCTCCAAAGTCACGCTTACCGCAATCACCCCAGAACTATGTGCCAAATATATTGGTCTGGACCCTGCAGTTGAAATATTGGACGAGTGGGACCTTTGCCTTCAAGAGGGTAAACCTGGAGGGCCTTACGGAGTTTGTGGTGGGGACTCGGGTCAGTTGTTAAACAAATAAACTTCATCTCATTTAGCCTCATTTTAACATTCATTTGGCAACGGAGATTTAGACATTTCGATTTAGGGATTGGATTTTTTGGGGGTATTTTTTTCCAGGTGGACCGGCCTATCGCATGAAAGGAAATAAACAAATTTCGTGGGAGTCCTTTCATATCAAACGTCAAAATCGCCAGTGTGTGCCACAGCAAATCGAGCAGCCGATTTTACAGAGGTTTTTTATTTCCTCGATTGGATTCGGTCGACAACCGGGATTACAATTCCATAGACAAAACAAAACATCCTCGCTTTTCTGATTGAACAAATACAAAATCCTCTGTCCGTGTTGGACATTTCATTTATTTTTATACCCTGAAGACTTTTCATATAACATTTGCATATGGAAAATACATAAGTGAACGCACACACAGCCCATGTCAGCTCAACATGCGTCATCGTAGATGTAATAAAATACTTAATAAACCGCAAAAATTCATTTACATTTTATTCCTCGTGTTTCATATTTCCAGTTTAACTGGACCAGTTAAATACGCATTCAAATGGGATTGTGCACAATTTTAGACTTTAGATTTTATAACTAAGTTTACGTGTTTAAAAATGGAAACGTTTTTATAACAAAAATACTCAATAAAACGAAATACATTAAAAAACAATGCAAGTGCAAAGTCCTTAGAGACTGGGAAATAAATGTGCGTTGTGAACAATGTGGAGAAATGGAAGAATGAAATCGTTATCTCGTGACATTGTATATAAATATTAAATGAAAGCAGACGTTCAAGTAATGAAAATATTTATAGTGCAATTTAATGAGTGTGAATTCAATTTTAATTGTTGCAAATCCAAAACGTTGATTGGGAAAATTCGTTTATTTTACGAGTCGAGGAAATTCCCGAACCAAAATACAAAAAAGCTGCATATATCAACTACTGAATTAATGGACAAACAGAGAAGCCCCAGATTCGTTCCATTGTTTTCATGAGCATTGAAGGGGCAAAGTTTAAGCAGTGGAAAATTTGCCTACATGAGAAATAAAAAATTGTACAAAACTGATTTAAATATCAAAACATTTTCCCACTGCTTATTTGCATATTACATTGAGACAGGAAATTTGGGACTTTTCCCCATTTTAATCAGTTTTTTTGAGCCTATAAAAACGTGGGGTTTCCATCGCTCAAATCATTCGAAATCCCAATCTGAACTGGACATCAAATCCAAATCCAACTCTCAATCATCATCCTTAAATCATCATTCATAATAATCATCTCCAACGAGTCATTTTTCATTTGAAATTTACTGCAAATTTTCCGGCTTCAAATCAATTATTATTTTCTGTGTATCCATTCCGTCACTTCAAGGCTGCAATGAATTCAAAATTGTACATCCGTATTTTGATTCTTTCACTCACCACTTGTTTGAATCTCCTCTTTGACCACGTTGATTTGGTGAAAACATTACATTTTTTTGAGTTTTTTTTCAATTAATGTTGTATTAAATTTGGAAAAACGTTATCCATTCACGTTTTACAATTGGTAATATAATTGATGCGGTTTTTGTTGATTTCATTGATTTCAGGTGAAGTCGTACACAATTGAGGGTGACATCCCGGGTACAGATGTTGAACTCGGACTCTGGTCCTCTTCCAAATGGATCGATAGTTGCAATGCCTATCGCTCACATTTTGGCTATCCCGTTCTAAGATGTCAAGAGACTCTCCCGAATTTGCAACAAATTCGATGTGTCTGCAAAAATCCAACATTAAAACCATTATCTGAATCATCGTGAGTTTAATTTCCTGCCCACATTCATTCGTCATTTGTCTCTAAATAAATAAGTATGCATTTGTCAATGATTTTGGTTCTTATAAATATATATTTTTGTGCACAGATTGGAGATGGTTTGGCTGGAAGAGGAAATCAAATCATGTGCGGATAATCCCGAGAAAGTCCAAACCGAATGTTGCGATCCAGCTAAGAAATTCCACTGACTTATTATGCACGGAGATCCATCGTCAACCGCCTTCCTGTGTCCAATTGACACCCAAAGAATCCGCACCGACACAAGGATTTTACTGCCATTGCAATTACTATTCCATTCCCACACCGATAAACTAATTTTGGTAAAATTGTTGGTTAGAAAATAACGTTATCATCTACTCAACGTGAATATACCCATGTGGGGCATAAATTCGTATCAATAATTTTTATTCTGAACACAGAAATAGTATAAGGAAAATAACTTTATTAATCTCGAATGTAGTCACC